>AWOL01S0015239.1:0-20931 GCA_000715115.1 Nicotiana otophora | reverse complement strand
CCCCCCCAGAGTTAAGATCATGCTCTCTTCAATTATTCTCTAATCTAAACATGGCTTTCCTAAACATAGCATAGATAGTAAATAGAACCTAACTGTTGGCCAGGCAATTAGGCAATTAATCACAGAATTGAAGAAACAACCATATATTGGTTTTTTAATTAAGGTTAAGTCAATGTTAAACAACAATATTCATGGCTAAATCACAACCCCAGAACTATGGGTTTTCGCCACTCATGATAATATCAAACAATTTCATTGTGTTGGATAATTAAAACTACTAACAAAAAAAGAAGAAAATTGAGATACCCTTGCTCCCCGATCTTTCTCGTGTCTATATTTCCTTCAAAGTGGCGTCTCTGCTCTCAAAATAGGCTTAGTCTTGCTTTTATACCCGTTTGGTAGGTCTAGGGCTGAAATAACCTTGTCCCGGGCAAAGTTGGAGAAATTCCCGTCACCAGTGCCTAGGGAAGCGTGGGGAACTGGCCCTGGCACTGGCCTCCTAAACATTCTGTAAACGGTGCCACGGGTAGCATGGGGCGCTGCCTGTGGTGCTGGAATTCAACATTTCCCCTTTTTCCTCCGTTTTGGCTTTAATCTCCGCACCTTTCGCCCTCTATTACCTCCGGATGATTCCTACACATAAAACACCACGAATTAATATAAATCAATACCTTTTACATCTGAAATCCAAAAAACACGAGTAAAACATGAGGCGGTATATATTTAAATATATATACTTTAAGCTAAATATCACATTGTCCCTAGGTGGATCAGGCAAATCACTTCAAATGTTTTCTGATGCGACGTGTGCCCTAGTAACAATTTATTACATAAGAGGTTTCATGTTATCAGTGGTAAATTATCGGTCAATATTCAGGTGAATTAGCAATAGATGGATCAAATTTATAAAGTATGAGATTATATTAGATGTCATTCTTTAGATGAACAGTAATAAGGAAGCATTAAAGGGCGTAGATTTATACATATAGGATAAGCAGCGAGAGAGTAACCTAGAGTTGTGCAGCAGACCTCGGTAATAATATATCAAACTAAGTGTTATGGTATAGTATGACCTACTTAGATGCAGTAAAGACATAAGTATAGATAACCGAGGCTATGAAACAAAAAATAGTAATAGTCGTAAGTTCGACAAAGTAACGAGCGAGGAACTTAAGTACACCTATAGATGCCCAGAGGGACACCTTGCCATAGTTCTGTATATGTTCACAAAGTGAGGCCTAGATATTGGCTTAAAGTTAAAGGAAAAATAAGAGAAGAGTCGCATAGGCACACATACAAGGTCAGAGTCGTAAAAGTGGCATGATAGAAGGTAGCAACAGTTACGAGATTGGAAGCATTTCGACCACAAGTCGTGGTGTATGGAAGAGGCCTAAAGGGGGAATGCCCTAGCCTTTGGATTTATTCACAGAACAGTTGCCTAGATGGCAAGGACAGTATTAAAGTATTCATAAAAGTTGTAGGTTATAATACTAATAAGCGCATCAGCCAACATTCGAGGACGAATGTTCCAAAAGGGGGAATGATGTTACATCTCATATTTTCGTACATAAAAGTAAGTCGTAAGTAAATTAATATAAGTTCATAAATGAGATAATATTTGAAAGTACATAAATTAAGTTAATCATGTTACCCTGGAGGTTACAAATATTTAAGATCATAAATAACAAGTATCAAGAGGGTTGGAAGGCTTAGAAGGTAAATGAATTGAACAAAATAAGTTTCGTCGAAAGTCGACAAGTTGGGGATGTTATAACATGTACTTTTGGGGTCAGACTACGGTGCTTAAAATGATAAGGAGGCTATGTTATGAGTTATTTTAGTCGTGTGTTACATTTTGAAGTCAAGCGAGTCGTGGAATAAGAGTTGGGAAAGGTTATCACAAGTTACATTCATAAACGTGCTGAACATTAGGTCAAATATAGAAGAGTGTTTCTATCAATATAACGAGAATTACGGGATGCTCCACATGTCAAATTGAAGGTCTAGTTTCCAACGCATTAAATCGTTCATCGATATGACATCGCAGTAGAAAAATATTAACATTTTTGCAAGGCTGTGCAAGCAGCTCCCTATGGGACCCACTTAGGCAGTTGAGATATCTTCATATATATGTGCTGCCGAAAGCCCATTTTAACTCATTATTTTTCACTCTCTTCAAACCCTAGACACCTAAAAACTCTCTCAAAGTTCTCTCATGATCCAAACCCAAACCAAGTGTCGATAGTCCCGTGAAGCTAGTGAGTTTCTTGTTCTTCTTGTGGTAGCTGATTTTGGTGTGATTCCAGCTCATGTAGGGTGTTGTTTAAAGTGGTTTAAGTTCTGTAAAATACTCTCCCAAGTTTTACATATCAACCCTAGGGGATTTTATGTCTTCCAAAGTGATAGTGCCGAGAAACCTAAATTGATTGCAAGTTTCGCTTCCTTGTTCTTGTGACTGCGTTAGAAGGATATTTTGTGGTGAAGTAATCTCAAATTGGAGTTTTTCTATCTGTTTAAAGGTAAGTAACCTCTTATTCTACATGTATTTAAGCTTATCCAAGTTGCGGCTAAGTCTTTGAAGCTAGAACTTGTGAGATATCTATTGAAAGGCTTGTTAGTAATGTTGTTGATTGGTGGACTATTTTGGGAGGCTTAGTATGACTATTATTGATGTTGGTTGGGCTATTTGGTGAATTTTAGTAACTTATGGGATGTAGTAAAAATAGAGGAGATGTTGTCAGTTTTCTTGTAACCTATTGGTTTCCAAATATGAGAGATACAACACTTATATGATGACGACAAAGTCGGTTTACTCATTGTAGACGTAAGAAGATCATGTTGAGCTTGGTGGAAAATTGGAGAGAAGATTGCAAAGGAATGTTAAGGCACTTCATTCTTTCTTTTGGCTTGATGTAAAGTGAAATGAATGTAAACAATACGCTATTTCATAATGGATCTACTCCTAGCAACTAAGGTTGTCCATGTTGTTCTTTCCTTATAAAGTTATTCTAAGCAAGTATGTATGATCCTTGAATCCTATTGAGATTCATACTGATGATATGGATGTCTATAATGTTAATCAAAGGCGCGATGACCTTATGTCTCTCCGAAAGGTTTAGAACGTGGTTCATGAGTCCAGCATACATTATATATATGTATCTATTTTTCTCTATCGAGCCGCGCTATAGTCGGCCAGGTATGGCACTTATTGTGCAACCGCTAATCCCTTGGGTTTTACCGAGCTCCATGTGGTCGGGTATGATTCTACCGAGCCTTATGATGGCCGGGTACTTTTTTACCGAGTCCTCTTGATGATGCCCACATAGGCATATATATTTTAAGAGTATATGTTTATATATATCATGCATTTCATGTTAGTCGCCCTCAGAGGCACTCAGATGTTACAGGTTGTATCTTCTCTATCCCTCTTTCCATTATAGTTCTTATATATGCTTTCTACGTTACACACTCGATACTTTATTTGTACTGACGTCTCTTTTGTTTAGGGATGCTGCATTTCATGCTCGCTAGTCCGGATAGATAGATTGACAGTCCTCCTAATAGGCTATCAGCTCAGCGGAAGGTGTTGGCGCACTCCACTTGCTCCGGAGTTGCCTACTTGGTCAGTATGTTTTGCACATGTAATGATTGGTATGGAGGGGCCCTGTCCCAATAGTTATGATGCTTATGTACTCTTAGAGGCTTGTAGACAGATGTCATGTATATGAACACTTGTATGGCCTTGTCGGCCTATGTTTTGACTGTTCAAATGATCATGTCAGCCTTATAGGCCCGTATGTCACATATATAAGTTTGAAAATCATATTGGGTCATCCTATGTTGAGTATTCCCTTATGTTTTGTTATCTCATGACGGCCTTTCCGGCTCATTTGCCTATCATAGTATAATAAGAAAGATACTTTACGTTGGTACTCGGTTGAATAAGGCACCAGGTGCCCGTCGCGGCCCTTTGGTTTGGGTCGTGAGACACCCCTCCCCTCTAACTGTGGCAAACCTGGCATAGCCAATGCCACCGTCTTGGCATGCAAATCTAGAATAGCATGATAGGGTGATAACCAGTCCATTCCCAACAATAGAATCTCCCACAAGCGTGGACACATAAACAAGAGAGCTCAAAGAATTATGCGATATATACAAATACGGAGCAAAGTAAGATGACACGTATGAATAAGTGGATACCGAATCAAATTTGACTGATGCATCTCTATGGAAAATCAGAACCATACATGTAATGCCTGCATCTGAAGTAACTACCTCCGTCATACCCGAAAAAGCATAGAATTTGGCTTTGGCCTGGCCTCCCCCTCTAGGGCGACCTCTACCCGCCCGTCTGCCACCCCTAGCTTGCTATGCGGATGGAGCGGCAACTGGGGTAGTGACCATGGCCTGAGAAGTATGTGGGCCTGACTGAATCCGTGGACCCTGAGTAACTTATGGAGGTGCACTGCTCCTGAGTCTGGGGCAGTCCTTAACCATGTGGCGAGTATCACCACACTAAAAGTAAACTCTCGCTGGGTGTGGCTGGCTGGACTGGCGCGGGCCTGGTCGGCTGGACTGACCGCTGAAGGCACCCCGTGCAGGAGGTGAACTAGAATGTGGCAGAGTAAAGTGTGCAACCTGAATCCTCGGAACAACTGGAGCACCACTAGATGCTGGAAGTTCTGAGTGAACTAGACGGCTCACATAGCCTCTGCCATGACGGGCTGTAGCTGTTGCTGCAGCTAAATCCTCCAGTACCTCAAGGCCTTTTAGCTTCCCTGTCCTCTCTCTCACAGCCCCGCATACCCTCCATTCTCCGTGCGATCTCTAACACTTGCTGATATGGGGTATCTATCTCCAACTCTCGAGCCATACTGAATCTAATACCATAGTTGAGCCCCTCGATAAATCGACAGACTCGCTCTCTGTCTATAGAAACCAAGGTAGGTGCATGTCTGGATAAATCACTGAATCTGACTGCATACTCCGACACTATCATAGTACCCTGGCTCAGCTTCTCAAACTCCGTGCGCCATGAATCTCTAAGGGTCTAGGGAACAAACTCTCTCAAAAACAACTCTGCAAATCGAGTCCATGTAAGGGAAGCTACATCAGCTAGGCTACCCTCCTCGTACACCCACCACCACTGATATGATGCTCCTGACAGCTGGAAAGTAGTGAAAGTAACCCAGCTCATCTCCACAATACCCATGGTGTGGAGAATATGGTGGCACTCTGCTAGAAAACCATGTGCATCCTCTGAAGCCAAACCACTGAAAGTAGGAGGGTGATACTTCTTGAACCTCTCAAGTCTAAGATGCTCATCCTCAAATGTTATTGCCCTAACCGCGGGCTGAACTGGAATAGAAGGTTGTACTAGTATAAGCTCTGGGACCTGATCAACATGGACCCGCTTCTCTGGGGTACGGGCCGCGGGAGTCTGAGCTCCTCCCCTAGCGTGAGATGTGACTAGTGCAAATGCAATCAACCCCGCCAAAGCTAGAGTACTAAACATGTCAAGAACTGTGCGAGGGTCTCCTGAAGTGCAGCGGTGGCAACAGGCGCCTCAGGTGCATGTCCCCCTACTGGAGCTACTGGTAGCTCCTCTGTCGCAGCTCGGGCCGATTCTCTGGCTGCACCACGTGCCCCTCCTCGGCCTCTAGCGGCTCTAGCAAGGGAGCAGGTGTCTGATCGTTGGATCCCGCAGTGCGTGTCCTCACAATCTGTGAGAGTAGAAAGTAAAGGTTCAGTTTTCAAAGTCCGCAGTGCGTGTCCTCACACCATAAGGATTCAAAGAAGTGACATTTTCCTAACAACTCCGTAGCCTCTCGAAGATAAGTACATTTGTCTCCGTATCGATCTGCACGACTCTACTAAACCTGCTTATGACTCGTAACACCCATGAACCTAGAGCTTTGATACCAACTTGTCATGTCCCCAATTTTCCTCTGTAGGCTGTCGTGATGACACCTACTCTCTACGACTAGGTAAGCCTAACATTTAAATATTAACTTGATAAAAATGATTAACAAAATAATAAAACAAGTCGGATAAACTGATATAATATCCCGAATTAAAATCTCAATGATACATTCCCCATAACCGGTGAAACTGAGTCATAAGCTCTACAGAGTAAGCTAAAATGTCTACTACATCAACGTATAAATGAATACTACAACAATAGTAAGAATAAAGGAAGGTGACTCTGAGGCCTGTAGACGCCGAGCAGGCATACCCTAAAGTCTCCGGAAGTAGCTAACAATCGATCACTAATGTCCGGCACGAGCAGACATACCTGAATCTGCACAAAAAGATGCGTGAAGCATAGTATGAGTATACCACAACGGTACCCAGTAAATATCAAGCCTAACCTCAGTAGAGTAGTGACGAGGCCAGGTCAAGACACCTACTAGGATATAAATAAGCAGTATGAAAACATAAGAACGATAAATAATGAAAAACGGAGAAATAACAGATACGAAACATGTTAATAGCATGAACTAATACTGAAATTCTAAGCATGGAAATAACATAAAGAACCACAATGAGCATATACGGACAACAACTGATAGAACAATGAAGAATAAAACACTAAGAAGTGTTCCCATATACGGACAACAACTGATAGAATAAGGAAGAGCAAAACAATAAGAAGTGTTCCCAGCAAAACTCATTGCAACATGAGATAAACAACAATAATCACAATGAGGTACCGCCTCGTGTACAATAAGAATCACAACTGAGGTACCGCCTCGTGTATATATCAAGAATCACAATCGAGGTACCACCTCGTATTCACAATTCACAATCTCAATCACAATTTTTCCTTATACCTCCGCGTGAGCCTTATATTTAAATAGGTTTTGAAAACATTTTTCCCAAAATAGCTACACGCACTTTAGCTCACCTTATGACACCGTGTGGCTTCACGTAATACCCTTACAAGCATACGCACATAAGTCCCACATTATACCGCCGCATGCACATTAACCCCTAGCCTTATACCGCTGTATGCACGTCAATATCACATTACAATAACAACTCGCACCACAAGTGCCAATAAGTCACAACTTGCCAATAATCAACAACATCAATATTTCCACAACAATATCCCGTGGCTCCACCACAACGTGTACAAGAATATCAACAAAAAAAATGAATTTAAAATGCTCAATAAGAAAGTTGTATCAGCAATAACAATTTCGCCTCAACGTGATAAAAGCTGTCACTACTTCAACACCATTAACTCAACAATGAGAGAGATAATGTATAACCACTATATTAAATAGGAATAACTCACAATGAAAGTGATAACGTATAACAATGAATTCAAATCATGGAACTCAACAATGAAAGAGATAACATAAACAATAACTTCAGATAATTATAATCTATAATGAAATAGATAACATGAACAATAACTTCAACTAATGATAATAAAAAATAAAAGAGATAACATGTAACAATAAAAGAGGCAACAAGTTCAACAAAAGCATGAGAGCAATTCATCAATTAGGATGTAGAACAAGTGTTAATGAAATCAATTTAAGGCATGTAAGGATAGACTAACACAAGTAAGAATAGATCGACCATGAGAGCTTAGAACATGATATGACAATTAACTTAAGGTATGGAAAGAGTCTAAGTAACCTAATCCATTCAATTTACCACATACAACCCGTGTACCCACTTGTTACCTTGCGTACACGGCTTTCACATACCATGAATGACACAATCAATCCCAAATCCTAAGGGGTAGTTTCCCCACACAATGTTAAGCAAGATACTTACCTCAACTAGGCAAATCCAACCCTCAAAAATAGCTTTTTCCCTACAATTTGCCTCCACACGGCTCAAATATAACCAAAATTGACTTAATATAATCAAACAACGCAAGGGAAATCAATTACAATAGATAAAGCCATGATATTTACACTTTTCCCAAAAAGTCAATAAAAGTCAACCCGGGGTTCGCCTGGTCAAAACTCGGGTCCAATGGTAGATTTCGACTACCCATGACCCCACGAGCTCATATATGTGATTAGTCTCAAACTTCGAGGCCAAATCGACTCTCAAAACTCAAATTCTTATTTTTCAAAAACTTGACAAGCTTTCACAATTTTTCACTTTGATTCACATGATTTCGATGTTAAAATCTAAGATATATTGAGGGAATATGATTGAAAATCAATTAGAACCACATAGCCAAAATTTGTAGATGACAATCCCCTCTCCAAATCCACTCCTACCGAGTCTAGGGTTCTAAAATAAGAGAATGTGTTGACAAATCTCGTCTCCCAGCCCTTTATACCAGCTGCAGTTGTCGTATTTGCGAAACAGGGTTCGCATTTATGTATCCTCACAATTTTGGACCAGTGCTCGCATTTGTGAATCCTAATAGCCTCCTTCATAGTCGCAATTGTGTAGGAGGCTTCACAATTGTGAAGCTGCGAACCTTGCAAAAGTGAACAAATATTCGCAAATGCGAACTAAGTCCTACATAATTCGCAAATGCAAAGAGGGAGTCACAATTGCGACATCTGATCCCCCGCTGTCACCTTTGCAATTGTGAGGCTGGTGCTCGCAATTGCGATAAATAAGCACCAGGAGTTCATTTCATTCAAAACCATTTCCAAATATGCCCGAAACTCATCCAAGCCCCCGGGGCTCTAAACTAAACATCCACACAAGGGTAAAAACATCATATGAACTCGCTTGCGTGATCAAAACACAAAAACAACATCTAAAATTAAGAATCGAACACTAAAACGAATGAAATTTGTAGTAAAGTTCAAGAATCTCTAAAATTACAACTAAACGTCTGAATCCTATCAAATCAACTCCAAATGGTACCAAATTTTGCAAACAAGTTCTAAATAGAATAACAGACATATTCTAAGTCTCAAAATTAAATTACGAGCTCGATAGCTAAAAGTCAACCTACGGTCATTCATTTCAACATTTAATTGCCAAATTTTGGCAAAACAACATAAATCAATAAATGGACTTCCAAAATTACGATACGAAGTTATCAAAAGTCATGGATAAATCAATCGGGGTCATTTTCCCAAAAGTAAAAGTTTGGTCAACATTTCTAACTTAGGCTTCTACGCCAAGAATCAAAGGATGCAAATCAACCCAAAAGCTTCTCGGAATGAAACTAACCAACCCCCTAAGTCATAAAATCATAAACACACATATGTGAAACATAAAAAGGGATAACGGGATGCAATTACACAAAATGATAGATCAGGTCGTTACATAAATTCATTACAAAAGTTCAGATCATAAGGACATATGAACTTTTAAGTGTACACAACATACATGGTTTCAGAAACAAATCATTTAATCAAAGCAGACAGGTTAAGTGTATGGCATGGATACTATGATAGAGATTATTTAGTTAAATCAACAGGTTGTAATAACATTACTAATCCAAGAACCAGTGTAGCACAGATGTAATAGACATTAACCCTCGACAGGACATCAGGAAGATCATAAGAGCACAGCTTAATCACGTTAACTAAACATGGTAGTGCAGCTAACCAAAACACATAGAATCATCAAAAGGCTTCTAGATAATGACAAAGGCTCAACAAAATTCATATCATTCACTACACCAAATATTTATCCAGCTAAGTCATGAGGTTTATTAACAAAGATTAACCAGCAATACTAGAACAATCACAACTTATCAGGAGAAACAATCATTGTTAGTCAATTAGAACAACATAACACAATAAACAATCACAAACTACTAACATATATTATGAACGAAAGATAATCAACATAGAAGACATTGTAAACACCAAATAAGGAAAGCTAATCAGAGATTGAGAGAGGTCTAGTTTACACTGACCTTCTGCGCAGCAGCAAACCAAGCAAGAGCCTTTTGTTTAGTGTGTTTAAGAATTCAAACTCAATCTCGAACAGTAGTTGAAGTCAGAATCGGTGAAGAGAAAGAAAATAATATCTAAGAGTCAGGAAACCCAAAGCTTTTTCATTTTCTTTCTTTCTTTTGTATTTCAGATTGTATTCGATTGTCTGTTAGGTGAAGGCATTGAATGCCCCTTTTTATAGTGGCATTCAAGTCTAGGGTTTTGTATGAATTCAAAATGATAATGGATGATCACGATAGGGTAAATGACAATAGAGAGGGGGTGAAATCAGAAGGGTAATAAGGGGAAATTAGCAAAGGAGTTTTACCTTAGCGTGAGGGTAAAGGAACCAACCGTTGAAGTTTTCAACCCGGTGGTCAAAGCCTAATGTACAAAGTTCACTATGTTTGTGTCACGCCCCGACCTCGGGGAGCGCGACTGGTGCTCAACCGAGTAAACCCAGTCGAGCAAGTCTAATTTACATTAACCTCTCATCATTACTCATGCATGATTTACCAAAACATAATTAGATCTTGACTTTCATATTGAATACATTTGGATCAATGGCCCATAAATTCTCCTCACGATGGATACATAGCTTTATAAATATCTATAAATATTGTGAACATAGATACATGACGAAACTCAAAACTTTAAGTACATAACCCACAGTGTACATGGAGCTTCTATGACAATAGATACCTATGTACATAAAATGAACTAGACCTAAACACCCACTAGAAATGTAGCGGGCTCACCATAAGCTGAGTACTGAAGAAAATCCCTACCAAAGATCCATATCATCCTGTAGAAGTATACCTGCATCCATTAAAAGATGCAGCACCCCCGGCAAAAGGGACGTGAGTACATGTGAAATAGTACTCATATGTAAGGCAGTCAAAATAACATATGAAAATACGGTAACTCAAATAAGAAGCAAATAAAGTTCATCAAGAAACCACGAAACATCCCATAGAATCACATTTCAAGTCTTATTATACTTGCATCATTCTAAACATCTTTTAGGATCAACTAAACCATGTGAAATATACGTGGAATACATAATGTAATGTAATTGTAACAACATGTACAAACAAGGCCAAGGAAAGTGGCACATTCCTCTCTTATTTTACACATATATATTTCTTAGACCATTCTTAGTGTTCATATATCATATTATACACCTATGAATCGCATAGACCATTCACAGTATCACTTATACAATACACATGTGTGTTTCATAGACCATTCACAGTGTTTACTTACACAATACACCAGTGCATTTCATAGACCGTTCATAATGTTTACTTACACAATACAAATATACCTATTCAAGGGCTTGGATAGTCATTAACGTCAACATGAATATGATGAATCATGATAACAATAAAAGGTCTTAGATAGTCGTTAACGTCAAGCAAATTTATTAAGAGCTTCCATTAACATTTATAGATATTAAGTCGGGGATCCTCTATAACCACCTCCACACAAAGCATCCCTTACGCCTCACCCCAACATATGCGGGTGGAGGTATATCTCGATACCACAATCTCTACACAAAGAGGCCCTGCCGACTCACCCCAATATATGCGGGTGGAGGTGTATTATAACACCAAAATCTCTACAAAAAGCGGCCATGCCGTCTCATCCCAATATATACGGGTGGAGGTGTATCACAATACCACAATCTCTACACAAAGCGGCCCTGACGCCTCACCCCAATATATATGGGTGGAGGTGTATCATAATACCACAATCTCTACATAAAATGGCGAAGCCTCCTCACCCCAATATATGTGGGTGGAGGTGTATCACAATACCACAATCTCTACACAAAGAGGCCCTTCCGCCTCACCCCAATTTATGCGGGTGGAGGTGTATCCCAATACCACAATAACATATATAACTCAAAGCGACATAGTTTGTCATTACATTTAAGGTCGTAAGTTCTCACATCATTGGAATACTTCATGTTCATGCTCATTATGGAGTAACACAACTCATTACATTAGCACATTCATGGTAAATCAATAAGTCAATTTCAATGGCACATGAGCCCAATTTTGTTTCTTAAGGTTCATCATCATTTAGCGTAGGACATCTCCCTTCCATCTCATTATTCACTCCCTTGACATCTTGAGGTCATTATCTAGGTTCATGACTCTTGGGGACTTAACTATCGAAGTCATTTACATATATTATTTCAGAAGCATACAACTATAGTTGAAACCATTGGGACATACAACACCTCATAATTCTCATTTAGGCAACGGCCACATTCCATGTTCATACTATCACTTACTTGTACTTTCCATGGGTGGTCATAGAATATTAAGAGCATTTAGAACATTTAGGAACACCATAGCCTTTACTCGCAAGAATGTACAGGCTTATAACATATTGAAAACAAAAGTACAAATACGTTCATATCATAACCTTTCACACCATATATCACTTAATTCGTTTTTTCAAGCACTTACAACATCATTATGTCATTGGCTCTCTTGGCCATACATATGATTCTTCTTTCATGGCACAATGGTCATATTTTATATTCCACACTTTCATATCTTTCCTTTCATGGATCATCATCATAAATATCAACATATAGAATATTCCGAAAATCACAACTTTAGGTTCATTGGTAATGAATACTTTAAACATAATGGATTTCTTTCCAAGAAATGAAGTAAAATGATTGGCAATCGAAGTACAAGTTAAAATCATAAACGGGTAACACACCATTTATTCTTGAAATACTTTTCTCCAAAAGAGCAATACACAATTTCCACTTAAGAATATGTAAGAACGCAAAACACATTGAAACTACTTACAAAGCATAGCATTAGTTAAAATAGTCACATATGGGCATCACTTGAGGTCATAAGCTTTTAGGCAATTCTATTTTCGAAGTCAATTTTGGAACAGTTGAATCGAATCTCATTTCATAATCTTTCTCACATCATTTTATTTAATTGACACCATTGGCCACAAGTATAACTTTCACTCTTGGCACATTGGCCACACTTTATATCCCCAATTTACTTATTTCACTTCCAACCATCTTTATAGATTATCAACAATAAAACATTTCCAATTAAGACTTTAGGTACACATATGAGCAATTAAGAGTCTTAAGCATATTGAGATTTTCTCACATAATTTGGCATCATAACCTTCATTTGAAACACGACTCAAAGACATAGCATTTTAATACACATATCATTCTTGAACACATTCCCAAATGATAACATAATGTGATAGGAACATTCGAAGCACGTTTTGAATATATAATTCTTGACACTTTGCTTATTCGGAATACATATTGAACATATATCTTTCAACACTAACCTATTCGGAATAGCCAATTTTATAATGAATAACTCGAGACTTACGTAAATTACACGAACACCGTGGAATTCAATTCTAAGAGAGAAGTTTAGCCAACATACCTCGCTTTGAGCTTTCCTTAAATTATTACAATGTTTCGAAAATCCTAGCAACTTCAATCTATTTAGAAACATGACAAAAGTGAACCATAATTAGGAAGATATTCATGGTTTTAGCTCATTTGAGTATTTTATCAAACACTAGGTGTGCAAATTTGACTACAAGGTTCTTCTATAGGACTTCCTTCATTCCACAACACAATCTTTATTATTTGAGCTCAACAATATTCCCACATACCTTATTGGTACATTCATGTATAAATAATACTCTTACACCCAAGAATCATACTCCCAATCAACCATCTTCTACCAAAATTAGAGATTGAAAGCTAGGGTATGGAACCTTACCTCTTGAGTGAAGATCTTGTGAGATTTCCTTGTTGGGTTTCAAATCTTGGACAAGATCTTGATGAACAAGCACTTGAGATTCTCCATCTCTCTATAACACTCTCACATCTCTCTAAAATCATCAGATAATCACCCAAAAATAAGCCCAAAGGTTATTTATCAAAATGGGATCGGGTTATAAAAATAGAAAAATGGACCCTCCGAACTCAGGTCTGCGGTCACAAAATGGACCGCACAATGGACCACGAAATTGATGCCCAGAACTGGGCTGCACTGGTCAGGTTTGCAACGATTCTGCGGTCCGCAGACCACTTTTGCAGTCCGCAGAATGTTTCTGCGGTCGCAGACTTTGCCGTAATCACATTTTGCTAGCCTTTGGTAATTTGGTCATAACTTCTTGTAGGAGTGTCCAAATAACAAACGGTTTGATGAGTTGGAAACTAGACTTGAAGGGATTTAATTGGATAGGTAGATCATATCCTAAGTCTTTATAGTTTGGTATCATCATGTGTTTGAAGTAGGATCTTTTATGAATTGAGATATCCTTTCCACTTAATTTATCCAGCTTGTTCCACACAAATTCTTGCCATTGACAAAACTCCTTAATATGTTCCAACACACCTTAAACATATATTTTCATTTCAAATAATGTGGTTCTATCCCATGGGTCTCCTTTAATACTCAAACATGCCATTCCCAAATACCGTTGGTGTACCTTAAAATCTTAAATCATTAGAAAATTTTAATGGGGCCTTACAGTTTGACCTCTAGACAAAGAATCACGATGATGAAGCTAAATATACATCCATGCATGCCACGGATTCAATGGGACGTAGTAAAGTAAGACAAATTTAGGTTTCATCTTTTAGGTCTAGGGTTTTCAGAATGGGGCATCTGCATTTGGTGGTCGTTGCTCCCAAACGTACATGGAAGTATACGTGGTCATACAAGTAGTATAGGATTGTAAGTCCAGATATTTTACCCACATGGACTTGTGATTAACTACTTACTAAATTAATCTAAGACAATTAAACTATTCAAGAGATTCCTAAGGTGTGGTTATTTAACTAAACTAATCTAGCGTAGTAAAATAAGAGATTAAATAAGTCGGCAATCTTAGAGATGAATTCAGTGGGAGAGAATATTCCATAGCTATGGGTTAGCTAACAATCCCATTGAGTTTTTCACTTAAATTAGCTAATTAATTTATCTGATTTATTGATTGATAGGGTTATTATTACTCGTAGTATTCTCCCGGAGTACTACTCACCTATTCAATCTAAGCTAACGCCTATACTAATATGGAATTAGGATTAACAAGAACGCAATAATAATTCATGTATAGTAACCAAGTAAGGCGATAAGGTATATCCCTATCCTAACCGCAAATTTGTTCCCCGTAATTCAGGTTCCAGATCTTGCTTTACTCAATCATATATGCAATTTAGAATTCCCTCTCCCGAATTCAATCCTAGATTCGTAGATAATATTCAATTGGTGATCAAGAAATCAAATAATTAAGCGCAAGATTAAATAAATAAACCAATATGATAAAATAATAAGAACAATCTAAGCTTCAAACTACAACGTTCATCTAGCACCACACAACTCTAGAACTAATAAACTATAAAGTTAAAGGAAGAAAAGAGAAGAAAAACTAGTTGAATGCCTCCTCCAAGCGTGGTTTGTGTTCTCGTATGTGTTTGTTTTCCTTTTCTTGCCTCCAAAATTAACCAACCCTCCACTAATCACATTTAGGGAGTATTACTAGGGTAGGAGTCTCCAAGTCCAAAACTTATTAGAAAATAACGTATTCACGCACTGTGGGAACCGGGCCTTAGAGACGGCGAGGCCTAGTCTGTAGCCAAGTGAAACAGGATTTAGAGCTGTTAGGAATGGTCTGGGGCACAATTGACCAGGATTTAGAGCAAGTGAGGCCTGGTCTGGGGCGCGATTCCCTTGCCTTACCCCAATTTTCTCCTTTTCGTACTCTTTTCTTGTGTCTTCAATATATTTTTGTGTAATGTTCATTCCTTTATGTATTTCAATGATCCTACACATAAAAATAACACAATTAAGCTCAAACATCGCACAATTAATCATTAAAATACTCAAATGTAAGGAAAGAAATGCACTGAAAATATACATTTACAGCCAAACATCAGTGATGAAAAGGGGAAAGAATCAGGCGAGATTCGCGGGTATGGAACAGATTGAGTGTTGTGAGGTTCGACTTCGTGACCTTGCACCGATTTGTGCAAGGTTTCATAATTGATGAGCGTGGAGAAATTGAGAGAATAGAGAGGAAAAGAGGAAAGAGGGGTGGATGTTTAGGGAAAGAATATGATAGATGTTATTGTAGGCGAACTCCGCTATAGCTAAAAACCGGTCCTACTAACCGCCAAAAATCCATAGAGCATGCCCGCAACATGTCCTCCAATATCTTAATAGTGCACTCAGATTGTCCGTCTGTTTGAGGATGAAATGTGGTACTCATGTCGACCTGTGTTCCCAACACACACTACATAACTATCCAAAAATATGATGTGAACTACGTGCCTCGGTCAGAAATGATGGAAATGGGCATGCCATGCAGGAGGATAACCTCCAATCTAAACCAACTGCTCTAAAGAATAGGAAGTCATCACCGGAATGAAGTGTGCGAAATTAGTCAATCGGTCAATAACCAAGACTACATCATATTTTCTCAAGGTCTGTGATAGGCCTACCACAAAATCCATAGTGATGCGCTCCCACTTCCACTCTGCTATCTCTAATTTCTGAGCCAATCCTCCCCGTTTCTAATGTTCATACTTCACCTGTTAACAATTCAAACAACGAATGACATGACTAACTATATCTTTCTTCATTATCCGCCACAAATAGTGTTTTTGCAAGTCACAGTACATCTTCGTGACACCTGGGTGAATGGAATATCACAAAATATGAGCCTCCTCAAGGATCAGCTCTCTCAACCCATCAATATTTGGAACACAAATCCGGCTCTAAAGTTGCATAACATCGTCATCTCCAATCACAACCTCCTTGGAACCACCCCACTGCATCGTGTTCTTCAACACCAACAAGTGAGGATCATCAAACATGCGAACCTTGATATGCTTCAACAATGATGTCTATGCCACAACACAAGCAAGAAAACGACTAGACTCCAAAACATTCAATCTCATGAAGTGATTGGCCAAAGCCTTAACATCCATGGCTAGTGGCCTCTCCACTACCAGTAAATATTCCAAAGAGCCTATGCTCTCAGCCTTCCTACTCAATGCATCGACCACTACATTGGCCTTCATCGGATAATAGAATATGGTGATATCATAGTCTTCCAATAACTCTAATCATCTACGTTGCTGCCAATTAAGGTCCTTCTGCTTGAACATGTGTTGGAGACTCTGACGGTCGGTATAGACCTCACATGGACCATCGTACAAATAGTGCCTCCAAACATTCAGCACGTGAACAGTGGCTGCCAACTCTAAATCATGCACAGGGTAATTTTTCTCATGAACCTTCAACTGACTAGATGCGTAGGCAATCACCTTACCATCATGTATCAACACCGCATCAATACTGGGGTTAAAGTCAATACAGTCTTGAGCTTCTAAAAGCTCACCTCATACTCATCGGACTATCTCCAAAGAGCACCCTTCTAGGTCAAGCTAGTCAATGGGGCTGAGATAGATAAAAACCCCTCCACGAACTGGCGATAATAACCCCCAAACCCAAGAAGCTCCGAATATATGTAGTCTATGTAGGTCTAGGGCAGTTTTGAACTGCCTCAATCTTCTTTGGATCCACTTTGATGCCCTCAGAATATACAACATGGCCCAAAAAGGTAACTGAGTCTAACTAAAACTCACACTTCGTAAACTTGGCATATAGTTGACGATCCTTCAAAGTGTGAAGTACGATCTGTAGATGTTGCTCATGCTCGTCTCGACTGCGGGAGTAAACCAAAATATCGTCAATGAAGACAATCACAAAGGAATCAAATAAGGCTTGAACGTCCGGTTCATCAAATCTATAAAAGATGTTAGGGTATGCGTTAAGCCAAATGATATCACCAAGAACTCTTAGTGACCATACCGAGTCCAAAAGGTTGTCTTAGGGACATCTGATGCCCTAATCTTCACCTAATAGTAGCCCGACCTCAATTCAATCTTGGAAAACACCTTGGCACCCTGAAGTTGGTCAAATAAATCACCAATCCTCGGATAGTGACTTTCTTCAAATGCCAATAATTTATTCACATCCTCATAGATCCATCCTTCTTCTTCACAAACAACATTGTGTATCCCAAGGAAAGACATTAGGTCCAATGTATCCCTTGTCAAGCAAATCTTGCAACTGCTCCTTCAATTCTTTCAAATCAACTGGAGCCATACGATATTGGGGAATAGAAATGGGCTAAGTGTCGAAAGCCAAGTCAATGCAAAAGTAGATATCTTTGTCGGGTGGAATACCCGACAAGTTCGTAGGAAACACCTCTGGGAACTCTCTCACCACCGAAACGGAATCCATGGAAGGCACCTTTGCTCTAGAATCTCGGATATAAGACAAATATGCCAGACACCCCTTCTCAACCATACACTAAGCCTTCACATATATAATGAATGTACTAGTGGAGTGACCAGAAGTCCCTCTCCAGTCCAATCGAGGCAACCCCAATATAGCGAACGTCACACTCTCGACATAACAATCCAAGATGGCATGATAGGGTAACAACTAATCCATGCTCAAAATCACATCAAAATCCACCATCTTAAGGAATAGGAGGTCAACCCTAGTCTCATAACTCCCGATAGTGACCAAACAAGAATGATAGACTTAATTTATCACAATAGAATCCCCAACGGACGTAGACACATAAATACGAGCACTCAAATAATCACGAGACATATCCAAATATAATGTAAAACAGGATGACACATACAAATAAGTAGAGCTCGAATCAAAGAAAACTGATGCATCTCTATGGAAAACGGGAATAATGAATGTGATAACCGCATCAGATGAGTCTACCTTAGGTCTAGCTAGAAATGCATAGAAATGGGGTTGAGCCCCTCTAATATGTTCTCCACCTCTCAAACGGCCCCTCACTAAATGGACTCCACCCCTAGCTGTCTGACCCCCGTCTCTAGCTAGTTGCGCGGGTGGTAGAGAAACCGGTGCTGAAATCATGGCACCAATGCCCTGCTGAGGGATGCTGCTCTACGATCTGGGGAAAAAGCTCACGACGTGACTCAGATCCCCACAAGTATAACAAGCCCTCGGTCTAAGTAACTGCTAACCGTGGAACTGACCCTATTGACCTGAATAACCACCCTGATAACTCTGAATCGGAGATGTACTAACCGGATCTAAAGGTACACTATATGATAACTGCTCCGGATGAGATACATAAGAATCACGACTGTCATGCGATACCTGAAGCACTGACTGAATCATCTTGATAGTATGTCCCCTACCAAATGAACATCTGCCTCCAGATGAGGCACTGCAGAAACCACCGGAATGACGAGGCATCTTCTTAGATGTCGCCTCCCTACCCAGGCCACGAATCCTCTTGATCCGCCTAGCGATCTCCACAATTCGAGTGAAAGAAATATCATCCTCGATTTTGTTATCCATCTGTAGTCTAATGAAATAAATAAGGTCATCTATAATTCTCTGCACCCTCTCCCTCTTAGTATGGATCAGGATAGCTCCATGGCGCGATAGATCCACAAATCAATAGTACATCTCTACGACTACATGTCAAGTATACACTTAAATCATCAGTTTCACAATAGATCCATCAATAATATTTACACTTAGCATTGTATGGGTGCCTAGCAATTCTGCCCATCATCAAGAACATATATGAAACATTGTGCCCGCGCCCACTACTGGCATGTCAGACTCCGAAGGGGCGGATCCTTCCCAAGCGCTAATTATAATCACTTAGCCCAATAATGAGTCCTGGTGCACACGTCTCCTCAAAACAATAACACTCAGCCCAATATGGGCCTAGCGTACGTGTCACCTTGAAATTAGTACCAAACCGGCTCTAAGGCCCAAACTCAGTCATTTGCCGTTCAAGTCTTAGATGAACACACCTCAAATATTCAATTAAATAGTTTTTACCCTTAAGTGATATCAACAACATGTAAGGAATCAAATAGGAAGTACTGAGATATAAATACCATACGCGGATATAGTATCATGACTGAGAGCATGTGTGCAAATAAGGTATATAACTCAGAAATAGAAGGAATGGACCTATCAAGTCTCAAATAGTTAGCACAAAGCCTAGACATGATGTCTAACATGATTCATAGTTCAAATAATTAAACAAGTAGAAGGGACGCGGGGATAAGGTGATATGATAGCAAAACAAGGTCGGTATTAGCGTAAAGGCCTCTCCAAACCATGAACAAATTGGTGCACGCACACATGCATGTTACCAAGCGCGTACAACACCCCAATATATTTCACATAATGTAGTCCTTAGGGTTAAATACCCTCAAATACATGTTTAGAAGTATTACTTACCTCAAACCGCGCAAATCACAACTCCATCAAGCCCTTCCCATGCATATCGCCCTCCAAACGACTCGAATTTAGTCACAAACAACTCAATATCAACAAATAATGCCGTAGAAAACAATTTCAAACAATAAAGTTTTGATTTTTATCAAAAAGTCAACCCCGGGCCATGACTCGAAACCCGACAAAATTCACTAAATCCAAGCACCCATTCAATTACGAGTCCAACCATACCAAAATCATCCAATTCCGACCTCAAATCGACCGTCAAACCTCCATTTTTCATTTTTGAAAAGTTTCTACAAATCACTAATCTTTCACTTTAATGCACTATTTAAATGCTAAAAATGAAGATAGAATCATGAAATATTAACAAATCCAAGCCAAAATCACTTACCCCCGATCCAAGACGTGAAAATCCCCTCCAAGAATGCCCAAAATCGAGCTCTACAACTAAAAATATGAAGATGGTACTCCAACCCTCGATTTGGAATTAAATATTTGCTGCCTAGTTGTTCCTCTTTGCGATCGCAAAAATTCCTTTGCAATCGCGAAGCACAAAAATGTTGCCCAAGAACAAATGCACTTCGCAAACATGATGATTCAATCGTGAACGCAGTGCTTACCAGCTGTAACTTCTTGCGAACGCTGTGAGCACTTAATTTTTTTACCGTGTTTGAATATTTTCCGCTCCCGTCTTTCCGCGCGTG
>AWOL01S0015237.1:85603-127381 GCA_000715115.1 Nicotiana otophora | reverse complement strand
TATATATATATTAAAAACTACACTTTTCTACATGAAGTATTCATACTGTATGAAAAACCATTAGCGTGTTTAGTCTGAAGTTTTAGCAAATGAACTAAATAACTTCAGCGTGTTTTCTCTAAAATTTTGGAAAAACTCATTACAAAAATTGTAGACTTCTGGACAAAAACATCAGCATGTTTAGTGTGAAGTTTTAAGAAATGAACAAAAAAGTTTTTGCATGCATAAGTCTGACTCTTAAAAGATATAGTTACAGCCTCATATATGCCTATTAACGGAAAATGTTTGCAAAAATACTTCAGCCTATAAAGTGTGACTATCAAAAGCTATAGATGATAACTTCAGATCAAAAAGGTTCAAGGTTCTAACTTATATATGCTAACTTCAGCTTGTAAGGAATGAAGTTTTACGTTGAGACGTACTATATTATTACATTAAAATGAGAATGCAACCTTCAAAATTGAAAAAATATTATACACAAAAACGAAACAAGATTTTCATTTATATAACATAATACAACATAAACATTAATAAAAGAGAACCATCATCCGAACATTAACAAAACAAAAGAAGAGCCATAAAAAATATTAACAAAAATACAGAAGAAAAACATAAAAAAGGGATTACAAAAACTAAGCATCACCACTATCATCAAAACAGTACTTCTCATATTCTCGATATATCTCATCATCATCTGAATCAGAGATAATTATAGGATACTTGGAAAAAAGACCACTAAGTCTAATGAGATAGCCCTTTAACTTGTTGAATTGATCACGTAACTGATTTTGTTCAATTACTACTCTATCCATAAGATAAGGATGACTCTTCAAGTTATTTTGCAGCTTGGCATAGTCGTCTCAGATGGGAAACTTAAAACAATCAACTGCTCGATAACCTTGTCGAATGAGGTTGAATAACCTTCACAACTGTGTTCGGGGTTCAGCCTGTTTTGAAATGATTCATCGGCAAAAAACTGTGGTCTGATTCTTTTCCAATTAGCCTTTATTTGATCCCACGTCTTCATAAGACTAGCCATTGGTTCGTTACTATTCCAATCAGACTTTAAACTCTCCCACCTCTGCATAAGTTCATCCATTGTAAGCTTTCTACTTCTACTAGCATCACACATTATTTCTTTAAAAAATCCAAAAGGCTAAGAATGAATATACATTTAAAGAAATATGATAGAAGTCTATGGATGACTATGAAAGTTACAAGTGAAGAGATTGTTAATTTAGCCAAAGAGTACACCTAATCAATTTAAAATCTATAAATGCAAAGGTAACTTTTCAGGTCTGTTTACTATTTTACGTTCAGAGAAATTGAATGTAACAATATAAGTAAGTGGTAAAAGACAACAAGTAGGTGATAAATGCAAAAAGATATGTAACTTCAGCCTAATAAGTCCATAATTTTTCTATAGTAAAAAAATAACTTCAGCCTGAAAAGCCAAAGTTTTCACATAATCAAATTGAAAAGACTTCATTTACTATTTGTAAATGCAAAAGTAACTTTTCAAGGTCATTCAGTATATGGTCAGACAAATTTAAATGTAAGATAAAGTAAGTGGTAAAAGACAAAAAGTAGTGGTAAATACATAAAAGTTAAGTTTCAAGTTAAAAAATACTAAAACATGCTGAAGTTTTGTCTTGCAATCTGCAGTTTAGCAATGAGTTTTCCCTAAATACTTCAGATAACAAATGCTGAAGTTATATAGTTTATTTATTCAAACTTCAGCCTTAACGTGCTGAAGTTCCTACAATACAAAATCTGTAAAGTTTTCACACAATCAAATTGAAAAAACTCCATTTACTATTTGTAAATGTAAAAGTAACTTTATAGGTCATTTACTATATGGCCAGACAAATTTAAATATAAGATGAAGTTGGTGGTAAAAGATAAAAAGTAGGTGGTAAATACAGAAAAGATAAGTTTCAAGTTAAAAAAAATACCAAAACATGCTGAAGTTTTGTCCTGCAATCTGCAGTTTAGCAATGAGTTTTCCTAAAAACTTCAGATTAAAAATGCTGAAGTTATTTAGTTCATTTGTTAAAGCTTCAGCTTGAACATGCTGAAGTTTTCTCCTACAATACATAATTTTCTATTGAATTTTTGCTTTACTTCAAACTTATCCATGCTAAAGTTTTTATTGTTCATTTCCTAACACTTCACACTAAATATGATGAAGCTAAAACCTTCATGCTAATGTAGCTTGAAGCTATTTCACATTGAAGCTAAAACTAAATGCTGAAATTATTTAGTTCATTTGCTAAAATATACAAAAATGTTGTCCTACAGTCAACAAATTTGTTATGAGTTTTATATGGAACTTCAGCCTAAACAAGCTGAATGGTTTAATTCATTTGCAAAAACTTCAGCCTAATGTGATGCTCGATAGGTCATTTTTAAATCTAATAAATTATTTATGTGTTCTGATACCTTAAATAGAACTATTCATTATTCCTTGACTTGCGTGCGCTATCCGTATAATTTTTTGGGAAGTTGTTATGTGAAAAATTGATTAAAATGTGAAATAGAGCTTTAAAATTTAATTAGGTTGACTTTGGTCAATATTTTAAGCAAACGGACCCGGATCTATGATTTGACAGTTCCGGTAGGTCCGTATCGTGATTTGGGACTTGGGCGTATATCCGGAATTGAATTCGGAGGTCCGTAGCTCAAATTATCGCCAACGAAAAAATAGAAATATAAAGGCTAAATATTTCCAAAGTTTGACTGCAGAGTTGACTTTATTAATATTGGACTCGGATTGAGATTTCGAAAATTGGAATAGCTCTGTTATGTAATTTATGACTTGTGTGCCAAATTTAAAGTCATTCCGGATTCATTTAACATGTTTTGGCACAAGTTTTGTAAATTGAAAAGTTTGAAACTCATAAGTCCGAATCGAGGTGTGAATTGTAATTTTGATGTTTTTTTGACGTGAGTTAAAACCTCGAGTAAGTCTGTATTATGTTTCGGGACTTGTTGGAATACGGGGTCCCGAGGGGCTCAGGTGAGTTTCGGGGTGGTTTCAGACCATTTCTAGGCCATTTTTAGGTATTGGTTTTTGGCTACAACAGTGTGCTATGAGATAGCGGGTAATTGTCCGCGATCGCGATGAGTAAAATGGGAGAAATTGACCAGTGCTTCACGATCGCGGATGACCTTTCGCGATCGCGTAGAGGAAACTTTTGCTACACTAACCCGATTGTGGAAGCTTATATCTCGCAATCTATAAGGAATTTGGAGATGATCCAGAAATTAAAGTTGTAGCCTTTTGTGCCTAGTTTTCGTAAAAGCAATAATGTAGCATTTGGAGTTGTGTACAAAAGGTTATGGTTAGTACACTACAGGCTGTCCGGGGAGACGTTTGGAAATCACGAAGAAAAAATTTGTGTTGCACAGGGCTGACTTTGATAACTTATATCTCGACATGTGTAAGGAATTAGTAGATGAACAAAACATGAAAGTTGTAGATCTTGGTGTCTAGCTTTTAGAAAGATTAACCATTTTTTATTTGGAGTTTTGT
This sequence comes from Nicotiana otophora, assembly GCA_000715115.1. Classification (NCBI taxonomy): domain Eukaryota; kingdom Viridiplantae; phylum Streptophyta; class Magnoliopsida; order Solanales; family Solanaceae; genus Nicotiana; species Nicotiana otophora. Next base: position 123,846 of record AWOL01S0015237.1, on the reverse strand, counting down.
ACAGAAAGTTATGACTATTATACTAGAGGCTATCCAGAAGAGTTGGAGAAGGCTGTTGGAAAATTTTGTTCTTCGCGATTGCGGGAGAATGGACGAGATCGCATAGAGTAAAAAATTGCTGGAATATTTGTGTGCTTCGCTATCGCGGGAGTTTGGCCGTGATCACATAGGGTAAATGACTGGGCAACAAAACTTAAGTTCTGGAAATGGGGTTTCATCCCATTTTTCACTTCTAACGATTTTGAGCTCGGGTAAGATGACTTTTGGGCGATTTTTACTGGAAAATATTGGGGTAAGTGTTCCTTATCCTATATTGATTATATGTCATGATTTCATACTCATTTATATCATGAATCTGTGAATTTATGGAAGAAAAATCAGATTTTTATAAAATCTTCCAAAAATATAAAATGAAGATTTGAAGGTCAATCTGATGTCGGAATTTGATAATTTTTGTATGGTTGAACTCGTATCGGAACAGTCACCACCCAAAATCCAGCTAGTAGTGATGGCACCTAACCCAACCCGTCAGGTAAGCTAATTAACAACTATTCAATTCAACTAATATTTAACTGACTCTAATACACTCCCTAAGGACTGGTAGTACAAATCATGAGCTTCTAAGATTTGAATTAATAAAACTGGTATGAAATATATACATCATCTATTCGAAATATACATAAACAGATTCTTATAAATCTAAGGCTACCATGAACAAGGGGCAGCTATGACCGGAAAACAGGTACATCTTCAAATCCAGCTCCCGTCGATCATAACAATATCAACATCAACATCCAATATCTGCACGCAAGGTGCAGAAGTGTAGTATGAGTATAGCCGACCCCATGTACTCAATAAGTAACAAACATAACCTTAGGTTGAAAGTAATGACGAGTGTGTACCAAGGTTAGAGTCTAACTCCAATAACCAACAACAATTCATAACAATATAATTTAAAGAAGCACAAGTAATAACTCAACAATAACATGCTCAACTCGTATACAATTATGGAAAATAAACATTTCCTTTTCAAGTATAACCGTAAAACTCAAATCTTTTCCCGAAAGTCACCAAAAATATGAGTAAGTCTAAAATCTACGAGATTTTTCTCAAAACCTTTAACAACCGATAAGAAATTTCATTATCAGATGGCATGAGGAAAAATACTTCTCTATGCTTACATATCGAGTATGCATATCCAATGCAATGTAGCACAGTCATGAACTCATGTACTCACACTCTCAGAGTACTCAATCACTCAGTATTGTATATGGCTAATCCAGCCCAGGGAAGATCCATTCCAATATATATATATATATATATATATATATATATATAAAACACACACACACACACAAAATAACTGACATTGAGTCACTTAGTACTGTACAAGGCTAGGGGAAGGTCTATCCCCAAATATCAATGATTCGGAGAAGATCCATGTCCAGGGATGATCCATCACTCAATATAAATGATTCGGGTAAGATCCATGCCCAGGGAAATGTCACGACCCAAATTTCCCCTTTGTTTGACGTCGTGACGATACCTAGTCTCTACGAATAGGTAAGCCTAACATTTTTGGAATAATGAAATGAAAACAAAAATTTAACATCATAACTAAATACCATGACGCTAGGCATGTACAACAATCAAATCCTCAATATACTACACAATATTTCCCAAAACTCGGAACAACTTGAATCACAAACTACAGAAGGAAATTTAGTGTCTCTATACATCAGAGTCTAATAAAGGAAAAATACAAAAGATAATGGACATGATAAAGAGTAGAAGGGGACACCGAGATCTGCGGACGTGACAGATATACCTTGAAGTCTCCAAAGCTGTCCCGACTCACTGATAGTGCGGCTATTAAGGAGCACCTAGATCTGCACCCGAAAAACATGTGCAGAAGAGTAGCATGAGTACACCACAATCGGTACCCAGTAAGTGCTAAGCTTAACCTCGGTAGAGTAGTGACGAGGTCAGGTCAGGGCCCTACTGGAATATGATAATAAAGCAAGGCAAGAATGAAATATCACAGTAAAATAAAGACTGCAATTTAAAAAGAATGAAAACATAGAAGACAATAGCTCAGTACACAGTGATAACAACAGGGGATCTCCTGAGATATCGTCTCGTAGTCCTAAACGTAAATGTGCAGTGAGATCTCCCAGAATACCGTTCCGTAGTCCCAAAATAAATATGCAGTACATGGGGATCTCCCGGAATACCGTTTCGTAGTCCCAAAGTAAATATGCAGTATAGGGGGATCTCCCAAAATACCGTTCCGTAGTCCCAAAGTAAATATGCAAGGAGAACTCCCAAGGAACCCTCGTAGTCTCAAAAGTAAATACACAGATCAAACGACAAATTCAACAGTTAACAGTAAAATTTCTATGGCTATACTGATGAAGAACAAGGAAAAAGCAGGAAAACAACTAGGCATGCTTCACATAGTTCAAGTAAGCAGTTAAAGCACGTAGACATGCGATAGTAGACTAAACAGGATAGCTACACATATTGGAATAACTCAATTAAGAATGAAAATAGGTTAATACTCATTAAAATGGTATATCTAAATTTAAAAGAAGAACAGATTACTACTTAGTAAAATAAATCGGGGTTTTTACAACAATTAGCTCGTGTACGTACTCGTCACCTCATGTACACGATGTCACATATCACAATAGTTCCAAATCCTATGAAGATTTCCCCCAAATCAATAGTTTAACAAACATTATGAAATTCGCCCTAAAAAGTCGACCCGGGCCCATATCTCGAAATCGGGTAAAAGTCACAAAATAACGAATATACATTCACTCACGAGTTCACTCGTACAAAGATTAACCAAATCCGATGTCTAAATCCCAATCAAAACTCAAAATTTCGGTTAGGGGATTTGTTCCCCTATTTTCCCAACTTTGCAATCCAAAATATTAACTGGAGAAAACAACTACAGATTAATGAAATACAACCAAAAACGAGTTAGGAATCTTTACCCCAAAGCTCTCTCTGAATATACCTCAAATAATCGCCAATTTCCGAGCTCCCAAGTCCAAAAAATGGAGAAATGAATCAAGCCCTCGAAATTCTCTCTTTTCTGCTCAGCGAACCCGCTCCTGCGACCTCATCATCGCACCTGCAGTGCCGCTTCTACGGCTAGGACTCTGCACCTGCGAGTTTTCATTAAAACTACAGAGTCCACACTTGTGCTTCTAAGTCCGCATCTGCGGATGCGCTTCTGCATCTACTCGCCCGCTTCTGCGGAACCTTGGGTCTTTCTCATCTCCGCATCTGTGACTACCCTATCGCAAATGCGGCTCCGCTCCTGCGGCTAACTCGTCGCATCTGTGACCACTGACTCCCAGGCATAAAGGCGCACCTGTGATCCCAGCTCGCTTCTGCGGGGCCTCACCTGCGAACTCTCCACCGCATATGCGAGAACAGCAGAAACTAGCATGTTAGAAAGTCTTCTAAGTCCAAGCTTTCACCCGTTAAGCACTCAAAACTCACCCGAAGCCCCCGGGACCTGAACCAAATATACCAACCAATCCTAAAACACCATACTAACTTAGTCGAGGCCTCAAACCACATCAAGCAATGCTAAAATCACAAATCATCCTCCGATTCAAACTTAAAGAACTTGAAACCTCCAAATTCGACAACCGATGCCGAACCTAACCAAACCACGTCTGATTTATCCCAAATTTTGCACATAAGTCATATTCAACATTACGGACCTACTCCAACTTCTGAAATTGGAATCCTACCCCGATATCAAAATTTTCACTACCGGTCCAAATCTCTAAAAATTTGACTTTCGCCATTTCTAGCCTAAATAAGGTACGGACCTCTAAAACACAATCCAGACACGCTCCTAAGTCCAAAATCACCCAACGGAGCTAACGAAATCAACAAAACTCTATTCCGACATTGTCTTCACACAGTTCCGACTACGGTCCAAATTCTAAGATTTAGCTCCCATTTTAGGGACTAAATGTCCCAAAACACTTCAAAAACCAAAACGAAACCTCCTGGCAAGTCACTTAAGCAGAAAACGGTACGGGGGAAATAGTAAATAGGGGATCGGGGCTAATACATTCAAAATGACTGGTCGGGTCATTGCATCCTCCCCCTCTTAAAATAATTGTTTGTCCGCGAACGAGCATAGAGACATACATGAAGTGGTGAAAAGATGACGATAACGGTTGCGCATATCCTGCTCGTTCTCCCAAGTCGCCTCCTCAACCTGTTGTCCCCTCCACTGAACCTCCAGAGAAGCAATGTTCTTTGACTTTAGCTTTCTATCTTGCCTGTCCAAAATAGCCAGTGGCCCCTCAACAAAAGATAGATCCTTGTCCAATTAGACTGAGGTGAAATCCAACATATGGAACGGATCGTCGTGATACTTCCGGAGCCTCAAAATATGAAATACCGGATGAACTCCTGCTAGGCTAGGAGGTAAGGCAAGCTCATAAGCAATTTCCCCAACTCGCCGCAACACCTCAAAGGGAGCAATAAACCTTGGGCTCAGCTTTCACTTCTTTCCGAACCTCATAACGCCCTTCATAGGTGAAACCCGGAGCAAGACCCGTTCTCCAACCATGAATGCAACATCGCGAACCTTTCGGTCCGCATAACTCTTTTGTCTGGACTGGGCTGTGCGAAGTCTATCCTGAATCACCTTAACCTTCTCCAAGGTATCCTGAACCAAGTCTGTACCTAATAATCTAGCCTCGCCCGGCTCGAACCAACCCATTGGAGACTGATACTGCCTACCATACAAAGCCTCATACGGTGCCATCTCAATGCTCGACAGATAACTGTTGTTGTAGACAAACTCCGCAAGTGGCTAGAACTGATCCCAAGCACCCCCAAAATCTATGACACAAGCGCAAAGCATATCCTCCAGTATCTGAATAGTGCGCTCGGACTGTTTGTCCGTCTGAGGGTGGAATGTTGTGCTCAACTCAACCCGAGTACCCAACTCATGTTGTACAGCTCTCCAGAACCATGATGTAAACTGCGTACCCCGGTCAGAGATGGTAGATACCGGTACTCCATGAAGTCTAACGATCTCGTTGATGTAAATTTGAGCTAGCTGCTCGGAAGGATATGTAGTCATCACAGGAATGAAATGAGCTAACTTGGTCAGCCTATCTACAATCACCCAAACTGCATCAATCCTTCACTGAGTCCGTGGGAGTCCAACAATGAAATACATAGTGATCCACTCCCATTTCCACTCCGAAATCTATAACTTCTGAAGTAACCCACTTGGTCATTGATGCTCATACTTCACTTGCTGGCAATTTAGACATCGAGCCATGTACTCTACTATGTCCTTCTTCATCCTCCTCTACCAGTAATGTTGTCTCAAGTCCTAATACATCTTTGCGGCACCCGGATGAATAGAGTACCTCGAACTGTGAGCCTCCTAGAGAATCAACTCACGCAAACCATCTACATTGGGCATACATAGCTTGCGTTGTATCCCCAATGCGCCATCATCTCTGATAGTGACCTTCTTAGCATCATCGTGCTGGACCGTGTCCTTAAGGACAAGTAGATGGGGGTCATCATACTGACGCTCCCTGATACGATCATAAAGAGAAGACCAAGACACCATAAAAGCCAATACTCGACTAGGCTAAGAAATATCCAATCTCACAAACTGGCTGGCTAAAGCCTGAACATCCAATGCCATGGGCCTTTCTACTATTGGTAGTTATACTAAGCTCCCCAAACTCTCTGCCCGATGACTCAAAGCATAGGCCACCACATTGGCCTTCCCAGGGTGGTACAAAATGGTGATATCATAATCCTTAAGCAGCTCCAACCACCTCATCTAACGCAAATTAAGATCCTTCTGCTTGAACAGATGCTGCAAACTCCGGTGATCGGTGTAAATCTCAAAAGGAACACCATACAAATAATGTCGTCAAATCTTCAAGGCATGAACAATAGCTGCTAACTCAAGGTCGTAGACAGGATAGTTCTTTTCATGTACCTTCAGTTGTCTGGACGCGTAGGAAATCACCCTATTGTCCTGCATCAACACCGCGCCGAGACCAATCCGCGATGCATCACAATATATAGTATAAGACCCCGAACCTGTAGGCAATACCAATACTGGGGCTGTAGTCAAAGCTGTCTTGAGCTTCTGAAAGCTCTCCTCACATTCCTCTGTCCACCTGAACGGAGCACCCTTCTGGGTCAGCCTGGTCATAGGTGCTGCAATAGATGAGAACCCCTCTACAAAGCGACGGTAATACCCCGCCAAACCAAGAAAACTCTGGATATCTGTAGTTGAGGATGGTCTGGGCCAACTCTGCACTGCTTTAATCTTCTTCGGATCCATCTGGATCCCATCACTCGATACTATATGACCCAAGAATGTCATTGAGTCTAGCTAAACTCACACTTTGAAAATTTTGCATAAAACTTCTTTTCTCTCAAGGTCTGAAGTGCAGTCCATAGGTGCTGCTCATGATCTTCCCGACTCCGGGAGTACACCAGAATGTCGTCAATAAACACAATGGCGAATGAGTCAAGATAAGGTCGGAACACACTGTGCATTGGTCAACCTTAAAGACATAACAAGAAACTCATAGTGACCATATCTTGTCCTGAAAGAAGTCTTCGGGATATCTGGCTCCCGAATCTTCAACTGATGATATCCTGAATGTAAGTCAATCTTGGAAAACATTTTGGCACCCTATAACTGATCAAATAAGTCATCAATACAAGGCAATGGATACTTGTTCTTCACTGTGACTTTGTTCAACTGGCGGTAATCAATACACATCCGCATAGAACCATCCTTCTTCTTCACAAATAAGACATAAGCACCCTAAGGTGACACACTAGGCCGAATGAAGCCCTTGTCAAGCAATTCTTGTAACTTCTCCTTCAACTCCTGTAACTCAGGAGGAGCCATACGATATGGAGGAATAGAGATCTGCTGAGTGCCCGACAATAATTCAATGCCAAAATCAATATCTCTGTCGGGCGGCATGCCCGGAAGATCAGCTGGAAACACATCTAAAAAGTCCCTCACTACTAGAACTGACTCAACTGCAGGGGTATCAATACTAACATCTCTCACATAAGCTAGATACGTGTCACACCCCTTCTCAACCATTCGTTGAGATTTAAGAAATGAAATAACTCTATTGAGAGTATACTCTAAGGTACCTCTCCACTCTAATCGCGGTAAACCTGGCATAGCCAGCGTCACGGTTTTAGCTTGACAATCAAGAATAATATAATAGGGCGACAACCAGTCCATGCCCAAAATAATATAAACGTCCACCATGCTGAGCAATAATAAACCAGATCTAGTCTCAAAACCACTAAGAGCAATCAAACATGACCGATACACGCGGTCCACAACAAGAGAATCTCCCATATGAGTAGACACATAAACAGGGGAACTCAAAGAATCCCGAGATACGCCCAAATACGGGGAAAATAAGAGGGCACATAAGAATATGTAAAGTATGGGTCAAATAACACTGACGCATCTCTATGACAGACTGGGACAATACCTGTAATGACAGAATCAGAAGCGACTGCCTCTGTACGAGCATGAAGGGAATAATATCTGGCCTGGCCTCCTCCTCTAGGACAACCTCTACCTCCCTGACCTCCACCTCGGGCTGGCTGAGCAGGTGGGGTGGCAGCTGGTGCTGTAATCATAGCCTAGGGACCCGGTGGAGCACGATGTGGCTGAGAAGTCTGTGGCAGTGCACCCCTTCTAAATCTGGGGAAATCCCTCACCATATGGCGAGTGTGGCCACACTCAAAACAAGCTCTGGGAGGGTGTGGCTGTTGTGACTGGCTCGTGCCAGGTCTGATGGACTGACCGCTAGGAACACCCTGTGCAGGAGGCACACTATATACTGGCAGTGCATAATAAGGCCCTGGGGCCTAGAAGGAGCTGGAACACCGATGGCGGCTGGAAAAGCTGAATGAACGGGGCGACTCACATAACCCCTACCATGGCGAGCTGCTGGGGCATGAGCACCAGAATAATAACCAGTCTCTCGAGACCTCTTGGCCTTTCTCTCCTCTCTGTCCCGGGCAAGCATGCCCTCCAATCTCCTGGCAATACTCACAACGTGCTGATAAGAGATATCCATCTACAACTCCCTGGCCATACTGAATCTGATGTTGGGGTGGAGTCCCTCAATAAAACGACGAACCCTCGAATTCATTCTTCTGAACTAATCCCGAAACACCTGAAAATCAAAATTGACGATTCACACACGTCATAATACATCATATGAAGCTATTAAAAACTTCAAATAGTAGAAAGGAGAGTAATTACTCAAAACGACAAGCCGGGTCATTATAGAAATGGGTGTTCAGATTTTGTGAGTTTTTTCGGGATTCGAGACGTAGGTTCCACTGTCAATTTTTAAAATGAATTTCAGATTTTAATCCAAAAAATTAGTAAATTTATATGGAATTAATTCATACGATTTGTATTGAGTATATTGAATTATTTATGTCTAGATTTGAGGCTTTTAGACACTAATTCGCGAGGAAAGGGTTTATTGGAATCTTGAATTTGGTTGCAAAGCGAGGTAAGTGTCGTGGTTAACCTTAACTTGAGGGAATAGAACCCTTGAATGATTTGTTATATGAAATTCATGTGAACGACGTATAGGCGAGGTGACGAGTGTCTATACATCGTCAAATTAATTGTTTGCATAATTATTTGAAATCATAAATTGTTTTAACACATGAATTAATTATTATATTAATTGTTTCTCTCATATTCCTTGCTCAATATTATGCCTTGAATCCATGCTATAATTGTTAGATATTATTTGATTTATGTGACTTAATTGCTACTTGACATTGAGTATATTAAAAATTAAATTACCTATTTTCTCCCTGATTTCTATAATTAATTGCTACTTGTCATTACTTGTTCCTAAATAATTTATAAATATTGTGTTCATTGTTGCCTAATAATTTCTTACTGAATGTGGTATTTATTAGAGTATTTTTATTATATTTAAGAGTTGTTAAATTATATTATTGGAGCGGGTTACACGCCGCATTGGAAATGAAAAGGAATATATTGGGGGATCGGGTTGCATGCCGCAACGGATTATATTTTAAGTTTATATTGCTGGAGCGGGTTGCACGTTGCAACGGAAATTTATTGAAGAATTATATTGTTTGAACAGGTTGCACACCGCAACGAAAATTGATTGAAATAATAGTTGGTTATGACTGCTGAGTTGGCTTCAACTGTTGAAATGAGTTACTTGTTTTATTTCTATTATTTTTGTTATTACTATTATTGCGTATAGGTTAATGTAAGTGACCTGCCTTAGCCTCGTCACTACTTCATCGAGGTTAGGCTCAACACTTACAGAGTACATGGGGTCGGTTGTACTCATATTATACTCTGCACTTCTTGTGCAGATTCCAGAGTTGGTCCTAGTGGTGTACTGTAGATTGTACTCGGATTCAGCTACCAGTGGAGACTTGAGGTATAGCTGCACGGCGTTCGCAGTTCTGAAGTCCCCTTCTACTTTATTTTAGTTGTATGCTTTCTTTCAGACAGCTTTATTTTATTCAGACCCTTGTTTGTATTATTCTCGAAGCTCGTGCACTTATGACTCCAGTTCGGGGATGGTATTTAGACATCACTATTATTATGGATTATTCACTTTATTTCAGACTTTATTTCCGCACTTGTTTCTTTGTTATTAAGAAATCTAAAATTGTTTAAAAAAATGGTTTAAATTATTCTAATGTTCGTTTGCCTAGCAAATGAAATGTTAGGCGCTATCATGGTACCGAAGGTGGGAATTTCGGGTCGTGACGCCTAAATATGCTAAATTTTCAATAAACATGCTTAAGTTTGTGATAAAAGACAACAAAGTATTTGATACAATCCAAGACAACTTCAGACTAATTAACGAGAATAGAACAAAACAATTAAAAGATAGACATCACATAATTCACAAAAATTAATGTATATTCACAAATCCAATTTTGTTTTGACTTACATCATTGAAACAATAACAAAAAATAATTGTTTTTCATTTACAAGTTATTATCTATCGAAAAAATTCACATAGAGTGTCTTCATATTCTCCATAGTCATGTCCTAGTTGCTCTTCTAGAGTTTCATAACCGCTATATTCTTTCCACTTTCCATGAGCCCAAAGATTTACAGTCAATTCTCTCCTGAATGTCAACACATCACTTTGCTTGAATTTGAAGACATCATCTTGCTTCAACCGCATCTCAAGGAACTTAAGAGCAAATATACCACAATGAATACTACAAAAAGAACATAAAAAAATTGAAGATTAGTTAACACAATCACAAAAAAGAAAAAAACGATAAAGATAAGATGCACGGTAAACATATGTCAAACACTTACTTGTTCTCCTGTAGGGGTGTCTTCATCCACTTAATCGCAAAACTTTCCACAGAATGTTCCCGATAACTTTTATTGTGTGCGGCAAAGTTCAAGCATTTGAGCAAGTGTGGGATCAACCAGGCATAATTTTGGACATGTTCAACCGCACGCTCATATGGTAAATTCCTCAAGGAGTCATACACATATATAGCTTTGCATTCAAAGTGCAGAATTACAAGAAAGTAGTGCGTAGATGACTATCCACCACTTGGCTTAAGTCAAAATGGAAAGAATACTTTTTACAACAGATGCCCATGAGATACCACATGAAAGGTTAATTCCTCTTACTAAGTTGTCTATCTTTTCAGCAGTTGATTCTTCAATAAACCAGGTAAACTCAGTAAGTTCCTCAATCTCCACTTCTTCTTCTTCTTCATAATCCACATGATCCTGTTTTTTGACAGCCCGCTTTCTCTTTGATTTGCTCTTTTTCTCTTCCATTTTTTATCCTTCATTCTCTTTTCCTTCCTTGTTATAATTTTCTTTTTTTGTTCATCTGAAGGATGAACACTAGCCAACTTAGTCATATAATGATCAAAAAATAAATTTGTTACTGCACATTTTGATTTCGGATAACTTGGAAGGTGATAGCAATATATTTTGCGCAAGAAATATACGCCCACTTAAATATGTTGCAAATGAACAACAACAAAAGATAGTTATGTGAACTTAACCACAATATAATTTATTGTAAAAAATAAGTTTAGCTAATGAACTAAAAGGTTTCAGCATGCATAAGTATGAAGTTTAGAAAAAAGTCATTACAAAACTACAAACTGCATGACAAAAACATAAGCATGTTCACTATGAAGTGTTAGGAAATACACTAAAAAACTTCAGTATGTTTGATTTAATATTAAGAAAAAAAATTCATTACAAAACTAGAGACTGCATGACAAAATCTTTAGCATGTTTAGTCTGAAGGTTTAGCAAACGAGCTAAACAACTTCAGCAATGTTAGTCTGAAGTTTTTAGGGAAAAACTTATTGTTAAACTACAGACGGTAGGACAAAAACTTCAGCATCTTTTAGTATGAACTTTTAGCAAATGAACTAAAAAACTTAACCATACATAAGTCTGAAGTTTACCAAGTTACAGTACAAAAACATTAAAAACAAACATAAGGCTGAAGTTTTAGGAAATAAAGTTCAAAACAAACTTAATAACTTACTTCATCTGCAAGATCAAAGGCAGGGTCCACAAGCTCGGTTAAGAATGACTTTGGAATATCAATTGCAGCTAATCTAAATGGCTTCGAATTATATTCCTTGGGATCTGTCTTCAACCAGTAAGTAAATCTCTGCATCAATCCATTGTCTTGATTGACATAATGGAATGAACACCTTCGTGTATTCTTTCCTGCTTTCCAATCTTGCCTTCTTGCCTTTTTTTTAGGAATGACGTAAGGAGATTTCAAACAAATACTCTCCATATGAATCATTTTTCCTACTTTAGCTGGTTTTCTTTTTGCTTGATGTCCCTGCTGCTCAGTCGCAACTAACTGTTGCGGTTCAACAGCAGGGGAAAATCCATAGCCATATGGGTAGACACTTAACCAACTACCTACTATTCATGATGTTCTTGTCTCTCTTCACCAACAACAACAGCAGCATAATTACCTTCTGAACCAGTCTCTTATGTACTACCCATCGAAAATGAACATAAATTGAAGTTGGGGATATCACTGATGTCACCCAAAACATTAGGAGAACTGGACGCCTTCCTTCTCTTAATATTTGGAAGAAGTTGTGATGCATCATATGAGATCTGCAAAAAACAAGAAAACTATATACATAAAATACAACTGATAAAAACATACATTAGGCAAAAAACAAACCTTGTAATCGAATTGCAGCAAATAACTACCTGGTCTAAGTGTTGCGACACAGATGGTGTGTGCATACCAATGGATCCACTTGCATTACCCTCAGATATGCCTATATCTTCATGCAAAAAAACAAAATATTAATTATAATAACTAAAATTTTAAAATACAACAAATACACTTCACACCTATCTGTGAGCCAACAAGTGTGAATAGATGTATTTCTCCTTTTTTCATATAGCCGAATAAGCTCACAAATTTCTTTTTCGGCTACATTGAGTCTTTCTGAATAATCATCAAAAAGCACAAAAAATAAAAGAAAGTATGTAAAATTTCAAACTGAAAATAAATACTTGGATCAAATCTAATAAATTTGTGATGTATAGAATACCTTAATGTTTGCCTTCCACTGTGCTATCGCCAGACTGCATACCTTTGTCGATCTCAGCAACTCCAGCTTCATTCAATGGTGTGGCATCGTCGGGAAGCATTGGAGTATTATGCGGGAGGATTTTCTCATCAGAGAGTTTTTGAGTTGTATCTATTGAAGCACCACTATTTTTAACTTCCACTGCATATTCATAGATAGGGGGGATCAATGACCTAACAACATTACATATATATATAATAACATAGAAAATATTTATACATGTAGTGACCACTTCTTGTATCTATGCATGTAAAAGTTCTTGGCAAATAGCTAATGCTTCCGCAAACGCATTTCCTTTCCTAATAGGAGTACCCACATAACTCGGTGTGTGTTCTTCAGTACCAACACGTTCATGATCTGCATCCACAAGCACATTGCCTTTTGCAATAGAACTACCGAAAGCACAAGTCGGTATATGTTTTTCAGTACCGACAACTTCATTATCTGCACCTTTCTTGCTTCCTATATTATCGGTTGATAACTGTTCATCATATCCAACAATTTTGCTCAGTCTATCAACACTAGAACATTCCGCTTCAACTTGTTGTTCAACACATTGAACTTCCTTGAATACTTGAACGTCGCCTTCAAGAGCTGCTTCCTCACCTCTTACATTTTTATCTGCGACTCTATGCAGTGCATCATGAGCAGCATTAATATCCGATTGAAGTTTAAAGGAATCGTTCATCCTATCATATTGTCGATAGTTCATCAATTTTAAATCTGCATCGCTATCATATTGCATGGCTTTTAACCTCCTTCGCTACCCTCTAGTATAGAAATAGAAACAACACAATAATTTTAGAAAATAGAAACACAGAACAAAACTCCAGCTCTAATAATGCTGAAGTTTAGAAAATACAGAACAAAACTTTAGCTATAAGAATGCTGAAGTTCACCAAATACAGAACAACATTTCAGCTCTAAGAGTGTCGAAGTTCAGCAAATAGAGACCAAAACTTCAGCTCTAAGAATACTGAAGTTCAGAAAATACAGAACAAAACATCAGCTCTAAGAATGCTGAAGTTTACAAATACAGAACAAAACTTCAGCTCTAAGAATACTGAAGTTCAGCAAATACAGAACAAACCTTCAGCCAAAATATGTTGTAAGTTTACAAATACAGAACACAACTTCAAAACTCCAAGAATGCTGAAGTTGATAAAAAACAAAATAAAAAACTGTAGCTAAAACATACTTTACTTTACAAAACACCGAACAAATCTTCAGCTCCCTATAATGCTGAAGTTCATCACAAACAGAATAAAAACTGCAGAAAAAAAGTGCTATAGTTTTACAAAACACAGAATAAAAACTTCAGCTCAAAAAATAATGTTGAAGTTCAGCAAAATACAGAACAAAAATATCACATAAAACATCCTATAATTAAGCAAAACATAGTATGAAAAACTTCAAAATAAACACACAAAAAAACACTTACATGACATATTGTGTTGACTAATTCATCGTCAAACGCCGTTGTAGAACGGTTAGAACGAATCTGGGTAGAGGTGATTCTCCAATTACAGGAGTTCGATCAGTTTCTTTTGATCGACTCTGACTCTGTGGTGATTCACCAGTTGAAGGAACTGGATTCAATACCTTTGAACGAATGTGACTGCTTGGTAATTGTCCAATTAAAGGCATTGCATGCTTGGTAATTCTCCAATTAAAGGCATTGAATTCAATTCCTCTTCAGTAAGAATTATATCTAATATCCTAAATATCCGATATTTCTGTTTAACACAAAAAAGTATATTATGAAAAATAAAATAAAACTGATACGTCAACATATTAACAAAACTACAGAAAAAGGGAAAATAAAGAACATTAACTTACACCATGATTACTGAAGTAATCTTCATGAAGTTCTTTAAATTTAGGCTCTTCCAAAGATGTATAATATAACATCCTGGGAACCTGATGGGCATCAAGTAAGTCGTCATCTTTTAAATATTTGCCTCGAATATTTGGGAAGCGCTCATAGAACCAAACATATAATGGATATGAAAATCCGCCTACAGTATACTCAGTTGGATTATTTTTGTCCTGGTTGTCCAAAGCATATTTCATTGAGGTAATAAGCTTCTCATAAGACGCATTACCCCAAGGGTAATCCGTACAAGCGTGATCGTCTTCAACAATAGCTGCATACTCCTCTAACACGGTTGATTCATTCTTTCTTCCGAACAAAATAGACTCTACAAAAAGAATTTTCATAAGCTTCAAAACATCTTCATCACTCTCGCATACGTGCTTGAAATTCACATCATCCTCTTTAATTTTATTCCGTATCATATATTCTTGAATGTCCTTAAAGGTCACACCCTTAGACTTTCCAAAATAGCGCTTCAGAATCTTGCTCTCTCGTTTAATTATTTTTTCGCATTATGTGTTATGATCCTCAAACCGCATATAATGTGAAAGTCTTCAAGGCTGAACGACACATTACGACCAAAAATCAAGAAACTAATGGAATCTCGATCATTGGTGAATACACGAGAAAGAATCAAACAATGAGCCAACTTCATGCTATAATGAAAATTCTCAATAGCCATAATATACTGAAATGTACCATTATTCAGCTTCTTTTGTTGTGCAGGAGTCAAAAAAGTTGTAATTAAACCCTTCAAATCATGGTTCCCTTTCCAGTAAGCACGATAGTTAAACAAATCTCAAAACTCATAATATCTCTTCCTTGGTTTTGTAGGTACAAAAACAGGGACTACAGGAGCTTTACGTATTCTAGGTACTTTAGATGCTTTGGATTTCCCATATGCCTTCTATTAAAAAATATTACAGGTGGAAAAAATAACATCAGAATATTTTTAAAAAAATCATTAAAAACTTCATCACAATTTGGCTTAAGATATATTTTAAATCCCTCTAACTTCAGAGAAATACAGAATAAAATTTCAGCTCTAAGAATGATGAAGTTCAGCAATTACAGAACAAAAACTTCAACCGAAACATGTTGTAATTACAAATAACTTCAGAACATTATTAAAAACTTCAGCACAATTTGGCTTAAGTTATATTCTAAAAGCCCACTAACTTCACAGAAAATACAGAACACAACTTCAACTATAATAATGCTGAAGTTCAGAAAATACAGAACAAAACTTCAGCTTTAAGAATGCTGAAGTTCAGCAATTACAAAACAAAAACTTCAGCCAAAATATGTTGTAGTTTTTACAAATACAGAACACAAATTCAACTCCAATAATGCTGAAGTTTAAAAGAAATAAAACAAAAACTGCAGACAAAATATGCTTTACTTATACAAAACACAAAATAATATTTCAACTTCATACTTCAATAGCATCATCTATTTAAGTCTCAAAATTTTTAAAAATTTCAACGTCTCCAAAAATCACTAAAGAATATATAGAATTTTTATCAAAAATACAAACACAGTTTCAAAAAACTTAAAAACACTAATCGTAAAAGTAAAACCTACAAAACTAATGCACTAATCAAAGTAAACCTTAGAAAACTATTTTAGCACAAATAAAATAGAAAAATGATTTAACTAAGATTGCTATCAACAAAAAACTCAGAAATTAAATCACAAAACTAATCCTAAATTGAAACCCCATACAAAGTTAATGCAAAGTCCAAAAGCAACCATTAAAATCGTACCTGTGATTATACTTAATGTTGTTGTGGGAAAGAAACAGTTCAAAATCCAGAAAAATGCAATGTCGAAAACCGTTTGATTTAAGAGAAGCAGAAATCAAAATCGTGAAGAAGGAGAGAGACAGAGATAATATGACGTATACTTGAAGAGAAAATAGTCTTTTAATAAAGAAGGAAAAATCGTCTTTCTAAAATACTTTTAACAACAAAAAAAAACGGGCACGAATGCAAACGAAAAAATAAAGCAGGTACAAATTAAAAAGGGGCAACCAAATAAGGCGCTCATGCAATTGTTACCAGCCCAATGGGTTATTTTCATAAGTCTAGAAAGCAATTTTGATACATGGGAAGTATTGCCAGCAGCTCTATGCAGAACCCAAAGGTGGGATTATACCTGTTGGGTCAAGGACCAACATGGCAATCTTTATTCTTTTAATATATTTTTTAGAAAAACAAAGTAATTTTCTTTCTAATGATTTACCATTTGTTTTCCACGAAAAGAAGCGATTTGATAAGGAAATTACAGAACTATGCTATAGGGGATATTCAGTTTTTCTTTAAGGAAGTAAACAAATTTATATTTGAAAAGGTTAAATAATTACTACAAATCGGAAATTTTGCAACATCCTATATTGTTTTTGTTTCTTAAATGTATGGTTTTTATTTTTGCCACTAGTGTATCTATCACTTTATTTTGTTTTCTAAGTACATGATCTTTATGTTTACTAGAAGTTTAACAATGACTAATATCATTCGGCAAATTGACCATATTGACCCATCTAGAAGGATGATAAATTAACGTAATAATGCAATGAAAAGTTGCTTTACATTTTCTTTGGGGTGCTATACTAATTTACTTATCAAAAACTTTGAGCATAATTTAAGAACTCATTTTATATGTTAATAGTATTTATTTAAAAAAACTGCACTTCCAGAATGCCGACTAAGCAAAAGAGTTCTACTGGTGCATATATATACTCTACATAAAATATATTATAATCAATTAAGAAGATATTTTGACTTTCTAAAATGATTTCTGAGATAGGTTCTTAACTTTCTTAATAATGATCTGTTTTAGAAAATGAGATAAATGATGTACTTTCATTTTTATAGTTTCTTCTCAAAAGAACGGTGTAGGAAATGTATCTATATGCCTCATAATTTCTAATTATATTTTGTCTAAACTTATATGCGTATTAGAAATGTAAAGCACATAGCAAATCCTGCATAAAAAATGAATTTGGCGGGTGAAATTAGGCGGGTTAGGCATTGACCCATGGTTTAGTCCATCTTGGCTCAACCCATTTTAGTCCAAGTAAGTTTTGGGCAGAGTTGGGCAATGACTCAATTATTGATTCAACCCATTTTGATCCGCCCAAGTTTAGCCCAAACCATCATTTGCCATCCCTACATGTGGTTAACAAGGGTAGTGATGTACCTTATAAATATTTACTTTTCTCTCTCATTCTGATGTGGGGTTCGCCTAAAGTGATATATGTACTTCTTCAAAAGCTTGCTAACCTAGAATTCCTACGAATCCTGTTTGACCCGCTCTCTTCGATCCGCCCTCCGTCTCGGGCGTCACATAACTTTCATGGATAGCAACCAGGAAATACCAAACTGAACTCTACTTTTTTATAACAAAAAGTATAAACCTGGACACTTTCTTTTTCAAATAATATACAGTTTTCAACACAAATTGTATACACTAATTATTAAAGAATTCAATTCACCGATTACCCACTTTTTAGACTCATTTACTCATATTACCCAATGAACAATTTTAATGATTGTAGTGTCAGTAACCTATACACAAGTACATTTTTTAAAAAATATGAAAAGAGCTAAAATGAATGCATCATGTAATAATAATGATATTTAACACTATTTTAGTCTATATTTTATTTTAAAGGCGAAACAGATAATATCGTTTAATCATGAGTAGTAGGAGTAACTGAAGGAAACTGAATTAACTGAAATTAATTACCCCTGATCATGACTCAGTATACTACTGCGCACTTCTGCTCAAGGTAGTTATTAGCAAAGCAAACCCAAGAGCTCCCCCAAACATGTCAGGAGGGCATACAACCACAAAGTAAGTTACGAAGAAGTAGGCCTTCTTGAAGCGGTTAGGAGACCTCTAGGGATCACCTTGACGTACAAATCAAATGAGCTTTTATCATTTTGCACCACACCAGATTTCTATGCTATTGAACTCATCATTTTATAGTACATTTGTTATATTTTACGAGAAGGGATGATAACACCTTGACAACTAACAAACAATGATGAACATATCCCATGTTCACCTATGAGTACTATTATGATTTTTCATATTCTAGGTAGTCCTTCACTATAGCTTTGGTATTTATTATCTCATGTTCCAAGCTTTTTTCCCTCCCTAAGAAAAAAGATAAAGGTAGAGAAAGTTTATGTAACGACCCGACCGGTCGTTTTGAGTGTTGTAGCTTTGTTCCCCCATTTACTGCTTATTTTGTGCTCAATTATTGTTATGTGGCTTGCCGGGGTAGTTAGTTTGGTTTCGGAAATGTTTCAGAATGAATTGGGTAGTTAATCCCAAGTTGGATGCCTAAGTTCAAAGAGTTGATTGGATGTTGACTTATATCTAAATGACTCCGGAATTGAGTTTTTGACGGTTCTGATAGCTCCGTAGGATGATTTTGGATTAAGGAGTGTGTTCGGGTAGTGATTTGGAGGTCCGTAGTTGATTTTGGCTTGAATTGGCGAAAGTTGAAAAAATAAAAGTTTGGAGAATTGAGAAGTTTGACCGAGAGTTGACTTTTTGGTTACCGGGATCAAATTTTGATTCCGGAAGTTGAAATAGGTCAGTTGTGTCATTTATGACTTGTTTGCAATATTTGAGGTCAATCGGAATTGATTTGATAGGTTTCGACATCGTATGTAAAAGTTAGAAGTTCATAAGTTCATCAGGCTTGAATTGGGGTATGATTCATGTTTTTGACGTTGTTTAATGTGATTTGAGGCCTCGACTAAGTTCGTATCGTGTTTTAGGACTTGTTGGTATGTTTGGTTGAGGTCCCAGGGGCTTTAGGTGAATTTTGGATGGTTAACGGATTGGAATTAGACTTTGAAGATTGCTGAAGTCTGCTGATGTTATGTGTTCTGGTTTATTTCTATGCGATTGCGAGGTTAGGTCCGCGGTCGCGAAGGGTCTTTGAGGGATGTTGAATTTTTTCCCTTCGCATTCGCATAGTGAGGGACACAATCGTAGAAGTTCGGAAGCTTGTGCTTCGCGAACGCGTAAAGTGGATCTCGTTCGCGTACAAGGAAGTGAGGCAGCTAGGGTCGCGCGAAGTTGTTCTTTGCGATCGTGTGAAGATGGTCGCGATCGCGTAGGTTTGTGAATCCGTGAATCGTGTTCGCATGGAGTTATCCGCGTTCACGAAGGCCATTTTGGGGGCAGCTTTGTTTTGTTCTTCGCGATCGCGAGGGACTTTCCGCGATAACGAAGAGGAATCACTGGACTGTAGTGTTAAATACCAAAAATTGAGGGTTTGAACCCATTTTTCATATTTTTAGCTAGAGACCTCGGAGTTGGGTGATTCTTGAAGGGATTTTCTGTTAGATTTGGATTCTAAAGATAGACAATAACTTAATTCTACTTGCAAGAAACCAATCCCACAGGATGTGGAAAAGACTCTAACAGAAGATCTGGAAGCACAAATCAAGGATGCAAGAATCAAGATGTAGCCGTGCGTTTTATGGAAATTGGATATTTGAATTAACTATTTACAGAAGGCATAAATCAATCAACATAAGATGATCAATCGATCAATATAGAAGCTCAATCATGTGGATACTTGAATCAATCATTTATGGAAGGCATCGATCAACCAGTATAGAAGCTCCTTTGAAAGTATTCTCTCCAACGACTCACAAGGAAAAGCAAATCAAGGAAGTAGTGAAAGGAAGAGTCCATTCTATTTTTGGTGTATAATATATCCTCTAAGAATATTCTCTCCAACGACTCACAAGGAAAAAGAAATCAAGGAAGCAGCGAAAGGAAGAGTCCATCCTATTTCTAGAATGAAATCATCTTGATTGATTATGAAAATCAACTCCCTTGGGTTGCTTCTCAATCATCACACTATCACGCCATGAAGAATGGGGACCAACTCACCATATATATTCTACAGAAGATGCCAAGGATCCATATACTTTAATCAAACCAAAACCAATCTCTTCGTTCTACTTGAAACAAGCACTGTAGTCTGTCATCTATTTCTTGTGTAACTAAGAAGAGAAGAGAGAGAGATAGAGAGAGAGAAAAGTACACTGGTGAGGCATGGTATCAACTGTAAGAGAGAAGAACAAAGTGATCGAAAGGCTGTTGATGTATAACAACATCCACTCATCTGTACTAAGTCACTTCATATTTGAAAGAGAGCACCCTTGCAACCAAAGGGGGATGGACGTAGGATTCACTCTGAATAAGAACCAGTATAAAAATACTATGTGTCATTTACTTTCCATAATTTCCTTTCTTATATTTAGTTTCGAAAATATCAGTCGACTAGAACGCAAGTTAGTCCACTACCTCGCAAAAGAAAAAGATAAATTTTAATTCACCACCTGTCATGACCCAAAATCCTAACCTGTCATGATGGCGCCTATAGTGGTACTAGGCAAGCCGACATTTAAGAAATAACTCCAACACTTAATAGAAAACATATTTAAAACAGTTTAAATGATAACTACTTCTCATAAACAGGATAGAAAATCCAAAATACAACGCGGAAATATCCAACATCGGGGTGTCACTGAGTACATGCGCATCTATACATCACAAGTCTGGAAAACACTGACATAGTCTGAGACCAAATACAATAAGTGCAAATATATGGAAGGAGAAACAAGGTATGCGAAACGCCGGCAGCTACCTCGAAAATCTCCAAAGATCAACTGTGTGCGAAAATCAACACCCACTGTGTTTGGGAATACCTGGATCTCCACAGGAAGTGCAGGGTGTAATATGAGTACAACCAACTCAGCAAGTAATAATACTAAATAACGAACTGAAGGTAGCCATGCTTTCAAGTTCAATAATTAAGGTCAAAGCAATAATTTCTTGTCAAGTTCAACTGAAATAGAGTGCAATATCTTTCAGAAATTATCAAGACAGTGATACATAGCAGCTAAGTGCAACAATTATGAAATCAAATGCATCCTCTTAGGGCCAAAGTCACTCAGCCCTCCCATCCACTCAACACTCGGCACTCGCACTCAATAGGTACCTGCGCTCACTGGGGGTGTGTGCAAACTCCGGAGGGGCTCCTTCAGCCCAAGCGCTATATCATTGCGGCGTGCAGCTCGATCACATAAACATATATATAGCCATAAGGCTCGTTGTGGCATGCAATCCTCTCCACATATATACAGTTCTAAGGCTCGTTGCGGCGTGCAACCCGATCCAGATATATACATATCGCTCATCGCTCGGCCCTCAGGCCTTAACTCACTCACCAACCTCTCTAGTCTCACGGGCACTCAGAAATAATAAAAATCAGCCCAAACAGAAATGATGCAATGTATCAACAAGAAATAAGAAGTGACTGAGATATGATATGTAAAAAAATTCGTGGCTGAGTACAAGACATCAATTAGCAAATAATTCAACAAGTACACGACCTCTGCGGGTCCCTTAAGTACCAACCTTTAGTCTAAACATGATTTTTAACATGATTTGCAGTCAAATTTCGATGACACATGAAGAGCATATAGTTAGCAACAGATTATTCAACTTCATAGTTCCACGGAACGGACCAAGTCACAATTTTCACAGTGCACGCCCACACGCCCATCACCTAGCATGTGCATCACCTCCAAACCAATCACAAGACACATAATACGGGGTTTCATACCTTCAGAACCAAATTTAGAACTGTTACTTACATCAATCCGAGAAAATCTCTACTCCAATATGCCTTTTCCATGCAAATCGGCCTTAGAACGCCTAGAATCTGGACACAACTAATTCGATACAATCAACACGAGCTAAAGGAATCAATTTCACTAAAATATTATGAAGTTATTAAGCAAAAATCCAAAATTGGATCAAAGCTGACCCCTGGTCCCACATCTCGAAATCTGACAAAATTCACAAAACCCGAGTCTAACCATACCAAATTTATCAAAGTCCGACACCAAATTGTCACCCAAATCCCCAAATCAAAACTCTCCAAATCCCTAGCCTCAAACTCCCAAGCTACACCTTAAATACACACCAACTACGTGGGAAAATCAATGGGGAAGCAACATTATTGATCAAAAATAAGCACAAGGGACTTACTTCAAGAATCCCCTCGAACACACTCTCAAACACCGCCTAAACAGTGCATGAACTGTTTGAAATGAAGCCAAAATTGCGAACCCTTATTTTAATAATCTGCCCAGGCTTTTCACATTTGCGGCCCCATATCCGCTCTTGTGGAACCACTTCTGCGGTCAATTCCCCTCTTCTGCGGAAGCCACTTAAACCCCTCAATCCTACATCTGCGCTCCAAGTTTCGCACATGCGGAACCGCTTCTGCAGCCTTCCATCCGCTTCTGCTGAAACATGTTCCTCTCTCAATTCCGCATCTGCACAGCCCCGCTCACACCTGCGGGCTCGCAGATGTGGTAAATTCTTCGCACCTGCACCCTGCCCAGGCCAGCCAAGCCCCACTTCTGCGTAAACCTAACCGCATATACGACATCGCAGGTGCGGAAATGACCTAGCACCTGTGTTTACCTCCTCGCGGGCCTCTTCTGCGGTTCACCTCCCGCTTCTGCGAGATTGCATCAGCTGTGCCCACTCCGCAGGTGCGGTTACACCAGAAGCTGGTGAGCTTCAGCACTTCCCTCAAACTTCAAATTGATCTGTTAGCCATCTGAAACCATCCCGAGGCCCTCGGGACCTCAACCAAGCATACCTACTTAGTCGAACCTTCAAATCACCTCGAACAACATCAAAAACACAAATCGCACATAGATTCAAGCCTAATGAACTTTAAACTCCCAATTTCTACAAACGATGCCGAAACCTATCAAATCACGTTCGATTGACCCAAATTTTGCACACAAGTCACAAATGTCATTACGGACCTACTCCAACTTCCGGAATTGGAATCCGACCCGGTATCAAAAAGTCATCTCCCTGTCAAACTTCCCAAAAATTCAACTTCCGCCATTGCAATCCTAATTCCACTACGGTCCTCCAATTCATATTCCAGACACCCTGCTAAGTCCACAATCACCTAACGAAGCTAACAGAACCATCAAAACTCCGTTTCGGAGTCGTTTATGCAAAGATCAACATCCGGTCAATCCTTTCAATTTATGCGTTCAACCTTGAGACTAAGTGTCTCATTTTATTTTGAAATCACACCAGACCCGAACCGACTACCCCGACAAGTCACATAATAGCTATAAAGTACAAAATGAGCAGTAAATGTGGGAATAGGGCTACAACTCTCAAAACAATCGATCGGGTCGTTACATCCTCCCCATCTTAAACAAACGTTCGTCCTTGAACTGGTCTAGCAACAGACTTGGAGTCTCAAATAGGCGTGGATATCTACTACGCATCTCCCGCTCGGTATCCCAAGTAGCCTCCTCAACTGGCTGACCTCTCTACTGTGCCTTTACTGAAGTTATTTACTTTGACCTTAACTTTCGAACCTGCCAATCCAAAATGGACACCGGCTCCACATCATAAGTCAGATCACCAGCCAACAGAACTATGCTGAAATCCAAAATATGAGACGGATCACCGACATACTTTCGAAGCATAGAAACATGAAATACTGGATGTACACGCGACAAACTAGGTGGCAAGGCAAGCTTGTAATCCACCTCCCCAATCCTCTGAAGCTCCTCAAATGACCCAATATATCGAGGGCTTAACTTTCCCTTCTTCCCGAACCTCATAACACCCTTCATGGGTGAAACCTTGAGCAGTACCTTCTCCCCAACCATGTAAGCAATGTCACAGACCTCCCTGCCGGCATAACTCTTCTGTCTAGACTGCGTCATGCGAAGCCGCTCCTAAATCATCGTATCTTTGTCCAAAGCATCGTGGACCAAATCAGTATCCAATAGCCTAGCCTATCCAGGCTCTAACTAACTCACGGGAGATCTACACCATGTACCATACAAAGCCATATGAATGCTTGACTGGTAGTTGTTATTGTAGGCAAACTCCGCGAGTGGAAGAAACTGATCCCAAGAACTCCTAAAATCAATGACACAAGCGCGTATCATATATTTCAATATATGAATAGTTCGCTAGGAATGTCCGTCCATCTGAGGTTGAAATGTTGTGCTCAACACAACCTGGGTACCCATTTCTCGCTGCACGGCCCTCCAGAACTGCGATGTGAACTGCGTGCCCTGATTTGAAATGATGGAAACTGGAA
Organism: Nicotiana otophora; assembly: GCA_000715115.1. Taxonomy (NCBI): domain Eukaryota; kingdom Viridiplantae; phylum Streptophyta; class Magnoliopsida; order Solanales; family Solanaceae; genus Nicotiana; species Nicotiana otophora. Next base: position 99,058 of record AWOL01S0015237.1, on the reverse strand, counting down.
TGCCGTGGAGGCGAATAATCTCTCAAATGTAAATCTCAGCCAACCACTCTGAAGAATAAGTAGTCCCAATTATAATGAAGTACGCGAACTTGGTCAGCCGATCCACAATCACCCAAATAACATCAAACTTTCTCGAAGTCCGTGGGAGCCCAACTACAAAATCGATGGTGATCTACTCCTATTTCCACTCTGGAATCTCTAACCTCTGAAGCAATCCATCTGGCCTCTGATGCTCATACTTTACCTGCTAACAGTTGGGGCACTGAGCTACAAACCCAACTATATCCTTATTCATTCTTCCCCGCCAATAATGTTGCCTCAAGTGATTGTACATCTTCGCGGCACCCGGATGAATAGAATACCGCGAACTGTGGGCCTTCTCAAGAATCAACTCCCGCAGCCCATCCACATTAGGCACACAAATCTGACCCTAGTACGACCCAAAATCCTAACCGGTCGTGATACCGCCTATCGTGGTACTAGGTAAGCCGACATTTAAGAAATAACTCCAACACTTAACAGAAAATGGATTTAAAATAGTTTAAATGATAACAACTTCTCATAAATAGGATAGAAAATCCAAAATACAACGCGAAATTCCCAACATTGGGGTGTCACTGAGTATATGAGCATCTATACATCACAAGTTTGGAAAACACTGTCTGACATAGTTTAAGACCTAATACAATAAGTGGAAAGGTATGGAAGGAGAAACAAGGTCTACGAAACGCTGACAGCTACCTCGAAAATCTCCAAAGATCATCTGTGCGCGAAAATCAACACCCACCGTGTCCCGGAATACCTGGATCTCCACACGAAGTACAGGGTGTAGTACGAGTACAAGCAACGCAGCAAGTAACAACACTAAATAAAGAACTGAAGGTAAGCATGCTTTCAAGTTCAACAATTAAGGTCAAACCAGTAATTTCTTGTCAAGTTCAACTGAAACATAGTGCAATATCTTTTAGCAATTATCAAGACAGTGGTACATGGTATCTAAGTGCAACAAATATGAAATCAAATGCATCCTCTGAGGGCCACAGTCACCCAGGCCTCCTATCCATTCAGCACTCGGCACTCGGACTCAATAGGTACCTGTGCTTACTGAGGGTGTGTGCACACTCCGGAGGGGCTCCTTCAGCCCAAGCGCTATATCGATGCGGCGTGCATCTCGATCCCATAAGCATATATATAGCCATAAGTATTGTTGAGGCGCACAACCCGATCCATACTATAATGACCCGGCAGGTCATTTTGAGAGTTATAGGCCCGATCCCATATTTACTGCTTTCCGCATATCTATTTGCTACTATTGTGACTTGCCGGGAGGTTTCATTTTGGTTTTTGGAGTGTTTTGGGACACTTAGTCCCTAAATGGGAGCTTAAGTCTTAGAATGTGAACCGTAGTCGGAACAGTGTGAAGATGGATCCGGATGGAATTCCATCATTTTCATTAGCTTCGTTGGGTGATTTTGGGCTTAAGGGCGTGTCCGGATTGTGTTTTGGAGGTCCGTAGCTCAATTAGGATTGAGATGGCGAAAGTCAAATTTTTGAAGTGTTGGACCGGTAGTAGAATTTTTGATATCTGGGTCAAATTCCGATTCCAAAAGTTGTAGTAGGTCCGGAATGTTGATTTTGACTTGTGTGCAAAATTTGGGGTCAATCAGATGTGGTTTGGTTGGTTTCGACATCGGTTGTCGAATTCGGAAGTTTCAAGTTATTTAAGTTTGAATCGGAGGATGATTCGTGATTTTAGCATTGTTTGATGTGATTTGAGGGCTCGAATAAGTTTGTATGGTATTTTAGGATTGGTAGGTATATTTGGTTGATGTCCCAGAGGCCTCGGGTGAGTTTCGAGGTGAGTTTTGAGCAAGTACGGGCATTTCGGCACTCTAATGTTGTTCTGGGGTCTTTGAAAGTGCGGACCGCACATTTTGGGAGTGCTAAGGCAAAAGGGAAGTGTGGACCTCAGGGGAGTTGTGCGGATCGCACAATTTTGCTGCGGCCTCACTTCAGTCCATAGAGGAGTGTGCGGCCGCACTCATGAACTCTCAGATTCACTGGTCCAACTTCGGAAGCTTATATCTTGCGATCATTTGGACATCCGTAGAGAAAGTTATGGCCAAAATAATAAAGCTTGGCAGTTCATCCACCAAGAGTGCGGCTGCACAATATTTATGCGACCGCAGAAGCTGGGAGGTGTGGCCACACATGGAATTGTGCAGACCGCACATTGGGAGTTCAGAGGATGTACTATATATCCGAGGTTTAGGTTATTATTTCATTTTTGGACTTTGGGAGCTCGGTTTGAGACGCGTTTTCGTGGGTTTTTCAAGAAATTCATCGGGGCAAGTGATTCTAACTTGGATTTGATTAATATACATGAATATATCATTGATGTTATCATTTAATTAGTACTTTGAGATGGAAATTTGGGAAAAATTGTAGAAACTGCATAAACCATAAATTTAAGATTTAAAGGTCGAGTTGTGATCGGAATTGGCTAATTTTGGTATGGTTGGACTCGTGAGTGAATGAGTGTTCATATTTTATGACTTTTACCCGATTCTGAGACGTGGGCCCGGGTTGACTTTTTAGGACAGATTTCGGAATATTTATTAAAATTTTGATTTCATTAATGCGATTAGTTTATTATAGTTGTATTTATGATATGTAATTGTTTTTGGCTAGATTTGGGCCATTCGGAGTCAGATATTCATGGAAAAGGCATTATCACCGATTGACTGAGCTTGGTTCGAAGTAAGTGGCTTGCCTAACCTTGTGGGGGGAAACCCCATTAGGATTTGGTACTGTTTTGATATTTGTGAGCGATGTGTACGTGAGGTGATGAGTACGTACATGGGCTAATTGCTATAAAAACCCCAACTTATATTAGGAAGTAGTAATCTATTCTTCTTTTAAATTGAGTTATATCGTTCAAATGAGTATTAGCATGTCTTCATTCTTATTTGAACTATCCCAATATGTGTAGCTATCCTGTTTAGTCTAATATCGCATGTCTACGTGCCTTAGATGCTTAATTGAACTCTGTGAAGCATGCGTAATTGATTTCTTATTTTTCCTTGACTTGTACTTAGTCTAATTTGTAAGATTTCGTGTTGTAAATTGTCGAGTTATATTGTTTAAGCTGCATATTTACTTTGGGACTACGGAACGGTATTCCGGTATATCCCCATACTCTGCATATTTACTTTGGGACTACGGAACGGTATTCCGGTAGATCCCCCTACTCTGCATATTTACTTTGGGACTACGAAACGGTATTCTGGTAGATCCCCCCTATTTTGTATATTTGCTTTGGGACTACAGAACGGTATTCCAGTAGATCCCCCATGGACATTTACGTTTGGGACTACGAGACGGTATCTCGGGATATCCCTTGTTGTTATCTCTGTGTATTGAGCTATTGTCTTCTATGTTTTCATTCTTGTTAAATTTCAATCTTTATTTTACTGTGATATTTAATTCTTGCCTTGATTTATTATCATATTCCAGTAGGGCCCTGACCTGACCTCGTCACTACTCGATCGAGGTTAGGCTTAGCACTTACTAGGTACCGATTATGATATACTCATGCTACTCTCTGCATATGTATTTCATGTGCAGATCCAGGGGCTCCTTATCAGCCGCGCTATCAGTGAGTCGGGACAGATTTGGAGACTTCAAGGTATATCTACCGCGTCCGTACACCTCGAAGTCCCCTTCTACTCTTCCCCATGTCCATTATCTTCTGTATTTTTCTTTTGTTAGACTCTTATGTAAAGAGACACTAGATTTCCTTCTGTAGTTTGTGATTCGCGATGTTTCGGGTTTTGGGATTGTTGTGTATTTTTGAATAGTTGGTTAAATTTATGTTTTCATTTCATTATTTTGCAAATGTTAGGCTTACCTAGTTGTAGAGACTAGGTGTCATCACGACGTCACACGGAGGGAACATTGGGTCATGACAAGGTGGTATCAGAGCTCTAGGTTCATAGGTATCGTGAGTCACAAGCCGGTTTATTAGAGTCTCACGGATCGGTATGGAGACATTTGTACTTATCTTCGAGAGTCTATGGAACTGTTAGGAAAATGTTCACTTCTTTCAATCCTTATCATGCAACATTAATTTAGCTTGAAACGTATATCTCATATTCCTTTGCATCCACTCGTGTATGACATTGTGCACTCGGTATCAGTTGTGTGTCGACGGTTCATGATGTCGTGGATGGACTAAAGAGAGCTAGAGAAAATCAAGCATTGCCTCAACGTGTGGTTTTGACTGAAGATGCAGACGTATTGAGAGATCACCCAGTGAATCTTATAGGGGTGCAACGGATCTTGGCATCTGGTTGATTTATACGAGCTGGGAGGGTTAATATTGTGGATCATCAGACATTGTGACCTATAACTTCGCACCGAGTGGGGTACTCCACTATCAATGGATGGATTGTAGGGTCATGTGTTATATCAGTTTCGGTCTGAAAGGTATATATGTGGTACTGAAAGTTTCCCAAATTTACACATGTTTAAGGCCTGAGATGTTGTAGAGCATAAGGTTGGGACTTGCGGTATGTCTACCTCCTTAATAATCCTATACTTCAGTACCAAAGAAGTTAGAGACACAACTTTAAATTTACAGAAGGTCTACTCAGCGTGGACGTCACGGTTGCAGATTTTGGGGTGCTTCGGAGGAAGTACATTGGTTGACGAGATTTTGGACTATGTGGTTCGTGCCAAGCTTTGTCTGTGTGAAGCTCTACTTTTGTGATTGTTCAGTATAAATAGGGGTAATGGCTACCCCAAAGAATAATCGAAGAGATTGTTTCCTGGACTCTCCGTAATATATGGCGCATAGGGTTTGAACAGTTGCGTCAGGTCACCATGACGGTGTCAGAATATGCCATCAAGTTCATTAAGTTAGCCCGTCATACTCCTACTATGGTTCCTACAGCTAGAGAGCGAGTCCACAGACTCATTAAAGGACTCAATTATGATCGTAAAAGTTTGTACGCCTCGGGAGCTATCGGCTGATACTTCATTTTCGCTAGTGGTAGAAATTGCCAAGTTATTAAAACGTGTTCGGGGTGAACTAAGGAGACCAAGAAGTCTCGAGGTTCTGGAGGATTCAGTGGATTCTACTCTACAAGTATGAATCATTGTGGCGGGGCTCGGGCAGTCGGCCAGCCTAATCCGCATATCGTATGTGCTCCAGTAAATTCTTGTAATGCACCACTAACATGAGTTTACTACAATGGTTATTTCAGTTATCTAGTACAGACTCAGTATGAGTAGCCAAACCCGCAAATGGGTTGTGATGAATGCAGTGATAGTAGGCACATCATGAGCAAATTGTCCCAGACTTGGGAGAGACATATTTCATCAAAGCACTCAGGCTACGTGCCCCATTGCAGTTACTACACCACCCACACGACCAGTTATGGGTGGAGAACAGACGGGGTATAAGGTTTCCTAGAGGTGGAGGCCCAGCCATTGATATATTTATTTTATGGTATGGTAGAGGTCGCTACATCAGATGGTGTCGTTACAGGTACGACCTCGATTTAATATAAAGGAATAATTTCTTTAACTTGATCCGGTTCTTAGTATCGAGACGAGTCCTCCTATTGTGCTCCACTTATGAGTAAGCTTCGTAATTCTATAATCTACTTATGTGTTTACTCCTGTTGGGAGGTTCTATGGAGATAACTATGCCTATCATTCCATGTTGGACTCTAATAAGAGCTATGAGGCTAAAGATGTCTTTCTAGTACTCATTTCGATACGTATTGATGTAATTTCAAGATAATTAATCACAAATTATGAATTATATGCCCTACCGTGTGGGGTACATTATGTGTTGTGATTTTTGTTTAATAGAAATTATTTAAAATGAGAAAATGGAAAGTTTTGATAAAAATGGCACGATGTGCATATTACTTGTGATTCAGAACTGAGGACGAGATCCTTGCATTTTAAAATAAATTGATATGCTTAAACCGGGCTACGATCTGCGGTGGAAGTTATATAAGGACGAGATCCTTATGATAAAAAAAATTGTGTGTTTAAATTCTCCCTTGTGAAATTAAATTTGTACTATAGTACTAATAGGGAGTCATGCCTGTTAGGCTTATTTGAAAATTTTTGTATGGAATTCTCTGTGCACACTTGCCAAATTCGTGGGGTAATATTGAGTTTTAACCTGCGAGGTAGGTGCCCGCCCAGGTGGCGTTAAATGTGACTCGTTAATTCGGGTAAATAATTTTGAGGTCTTCATGCCTCGCATCTCGTTACCAGCATTGTAAAGGTTTGAAACAAGATTTATGTTAACATGAAGTTAATTGACGATTCTGTAATTGATTATGAACAACTATTAAGACCAGATTGACCCAGAAGGGTGCTCCGTTCAGGTGGACAAAGGAATGTGAGAAGAGCTTTCAGAAGCTCAAGACAGCTTTGACTACAGCCCCAATATTGGTATTGCCTACAAGTTTGGGGTTTTATACTGTATATTGTGATGCATCGTAGATTTGGTCTTGGCGCGGTGTTGATGCAGGACGGTAGGGTGATTGCCTACTCGTCCAGACAGTTGAAGGTGCATGAAAAGAACTATCATGTCCACGACCTTGAGTTAGCAGCTATTGTTCTTACCTTGAAGTTTTGGCGGCATTATTTGTATGGTGTTCCTTGTGAGATTTACACTGACCATCGGAGTTTGCAGCATATGTTTAAGCAAAAAGATCTTAACTTGCATCAGTGGAGGTGGTTGGAGCTACTTAAGGATTATTATATCACCATTGTGTACCATCCCGGGAAGACCAATGTGGTGGCTGATGCTTTGAGTTGTCGGGCGGAGAGTTTGGGGAGTATAGCATATCTACCAGCAGCAGAAAGGCCCATGGCGTTGGATGTTCAGGCCTTAGCCAGCCAGTTTGTGATATTGGATATTTCTAAGCCGAGTCGAGTATTGGCTTGCGTGGTCTCTCGTCTTCTCTTTATGATCGTATCAGGGAGCGTCAATATGATGACCCTCATCTTCTTGTCCTTAAGGACACGGTTCAGTACGGTGATGCTAAGGAGGTCACTATTAGGGATGATGGCGTATTGAGGATGCATGGCAGACTATGTGTGCCTAATGTAGATGGATTGCGTGAGTTGATTCTTCAGGAAGCTCATAGCTCACGCTACTCTATTCATCCGGGCGTCGCGAAGATGTATCAGGACTTGAGGCAGTATTACTGGTGGAGGAGGATGAAGAAGGACATAGTAGAGTATGTGGCTTGGTGCCTAAATTGCCATCAGGTGAAGTATGAGCATCAGCGGCCGAGTGGGTTGCTTCAGAAGTTAGAGATTCTGGAGTGGAAATGGGAGCAGATCACTATGGATTTCGTTGTTGAACTCCCATAGACTCGGCGGAGGTTTGATGCAGTTTGAGTGATTGTGGATAGGCTGACCAAGCCAGCTCATTTCATTCCTATGATGACTACTTATTCTTCCGAGCAGCTGGCTCGAACTTACATTCGCGAGATAGTCAGGCTTCATGGCTTACCGGTATCTATCATCTTTGACCGGGGTATGCATTTTACATCATGGTTCTGGAGAGTTGTACATCATGAGTTGGGTACTTGGATTGAGTTGAGTATAGCATTTCACCCTCAGACGGACGGACAGTCTGAGCGCACTATTCAGATACTGGAGGATATGCTTCGCGCTTGTGTCATAGATTTTGGGGGTGCTTGGGATCAGTTCTTGCCACTTGCGGAGTTTGTCTACAACAACAGTTATCAGTCGAGCATTCAGATGGCACCGTATGAGGCTCTGTATGGTAGGCAGTTTCGGTCTCCAGTGGGTTGGTTCGAGCTGGGCGAGGCTAGATTATTAGGTAAATACTTGGTTCAGGATGCCTTGCAGAAGGTTAAGGTGATTCAAGATAGACCTCGCACAACCCAGTCCAGACAGAAGAGTTACGCGGACCGAAAGGTTCGCGATGTTGCATTCATGGTTGGAGAGCGAGTCTTGCTCTGGGTTTCGCCTATGAAGGGCGTTATGAGGTTCGGGAAGAAGGGCAAGCTGAGCCTAAGGTTTATTGGTCCCTTTGCGGTGTTGCGGCGAGTTGGGGTAATTGCTTATGAGCTTGCCTTACCTCCCAGCCTAGCAGAAGTTCATCCAGTTTTTCATGTTTCGATGCTCCGAAAGTATTACAGCGATCCTTCCCATGTGTTGGATTTCAGCTCTCTCCAATTGTATAAGGATCTAACTTATGTTGAGGAGCTAGTGGCTATTTTAGATAGGCAAGTCAGAAAGCTAAGGTCAAAGAACATTGCTTCCGTGAAGGTTCAGTGGAGGGGACAGCCGATCGACAAGGCAACTTGGGAGACTGAGCATGTTATGGGCAGTCGTTACCCTCACCTTTTCACTACTTCAGGTATATTTTTATGCTCGTTTGAGGACGAACGATTGTTTTTAGAGGGGAAGGATGTAACGACCCGGCAGGTATTTTTGAGAGTTAGAGCCCCGATCCCCTATTAACAGCTTTCCCATATCTATTTTTTGCTATTGTGACTTGTCGGGAGGTTTCGTTTTGGTTTTTGGAGTGTTTTGGTACACTTAGTAACTAAATGGGAGCTTAAGTCTTAGAGTTTGGACCGTAGTCGGAACAGTGTGAAGATGAATCTAGAATGGAATTCCGTTAGCTCCGTTGGGTGATTTTGAGCTTAGGGGCATGTCCGGATTGTGGTTTGGAGGTCTGTAGCTCAATTAGGATTGAAATGGCGAAAGTTGAATTGTTGGAGTTTTTGACCGGTAGTGGATATTTTGATATCTATGTCGGATTCCAATTCCAAAAGTTGGAGTAGGTCCATAATGTTGAGTTTGACTTGTATGCAAAATTTGGGATCAATCGGATGTGGTTTGGTTGGTTTCGGCATCGGTTGTCGAATTCGGAAGTTTCAAGTTCTTTAAGTTTGAATTGGAGGATGATTCATGATTTTAGAGTTGTTTTATGTGATTTGAGGTCTCGACTAAGTTCGTAGTGTTTAAGGATTGGTTGGTATGTTTGGTTAAGGTCCCGGGGGCCTCAGGTGAGTTTTGAGCGAGTACGGGCTTTTCGGCACTCTAATGTTATTCTGGGGGTCTTTGGAAGTGCGGACCACACATTTTGGGAGTGCTGAGGCAAAGGGGAAGTGCGGACCTCAGGGGCATTGTGCAGACCACACAATTTTGGTGCAGCCGCACTTCAGTCCGCAGAGGAGTGTGCGGCCGCACTCATGAACTCTCAGATTCGTTGGTCCGACTTCAGAAGCTTTTATTTTTTGATCTACGAGGAAATGTGAGATGATTCAAAAATGAAAGTTGTAGCCCTTCATGTCTAGTTTCCAGAAAGGTAAAGCGGTCATCATTTAGACATATGTAGAAAACGTTATGGCCACAATACCAAAGCCTGGCACTGCAGTCACCAAGAGTGCGGCCGCTCAAATTTTGTGCGACCGCAAAAGCTGGGAGGTGCGGCCGCACATGGAATTGTGTGGGCCGCACATTGGGAGTTCATAGGATGTACTATATATCTGAGGTTTAGGTTATTATTTCTTTTTTGGACTTTGGGAGCTCGGTTTGAGACGATATTTCATGGTTTTTTCAAGAACTTCATCGGGGTAAGTGATTCTAACTCGGATTTGGTTAATATACATGAATATATCGCTGATTTTATCATTTAATTAGTACTTTGAGATGGAAGTTTGGGAAACTTTGTAGAAACTTCATAAACCATAAATTGAGGATTTGAAGGTTGAGTTGTGATCGGAATTGGCTAATTTTGGTATGGTTGGACTTGTGAGCGAATGGGTGTTCATATTTTGTGACTTTTACCTGATTCCAAGATGTGGTCCTAGGTCGGCTTTTCAGGACGAATTTCAAAATATTTATTAAAAGTATGATTTCATTAATTAGATTAGTTTATTATAGTTGTATTTATGATATGTAATTGTTTTTGGCTAGATTTGGATCATTCAGAGTCTGATATTCATGGAAAAGGAATTATTACCGATTGATTGAGCTTAGTTCAAGGTAAGTGACTTGCCTAACCTTGTGTGGGGGAAATCCCATAGGAATTTTGTACTGTTTTGCTATGTGAGCGTCGTGTACGTGAGATGACGAGTACGTAGACAGGCTAATTGTTATATAAACCCCAACTTATTTTACTAAGTGGTAATCTATTCTTATTTTAAATTAAGTTATACCGTTTAAATGAGTATTAGCATGTCTTCATTCTTATTTGAACTATCCCAATATGTGAAGCTATCCTGTTTACTCTAATATCGCATGTCTACGTGCCTTAGCTGCTTAATTGAACATTGTGAAGCATGCCTAGTTGATTTCCTGTTTTTCCTTGACTTGTACTTAGTCTAATTTGTAAGATTTTGTGTTGTAAATTGTCGAGTTCTATTGTTTGAGCTGCATATTTACTTTGGGACTACGGAACAGTATTCCGGTAGATCCCCATGCTCTGCATATTTACTTTGGGACTACGGAACGGTATTCCGGTAGATCCCCCTGCTCTGCATGTTTACTTTGGGACTACAGAACTGTATTCCGGTAGATCCCCCATGTTTTGCATATTTACTTTGGGACTAGGAACGGTATTCCGTTAGATCCCCCTGCAAATTTACATTTGGGATTACGAGACGGTATCTCGGGAGATCCTCTGTTGTATTTCTGTGTACTGAGCTGTTACCTTCAATGAATTCTTTCTTGTTACAAATTCTAGTCCTTATTTTACTGCGAGATTTTATTCTTGCCTTGCTTTATTATTATATATATACCAGTAGGGCCCTGACCTGACCTCGTCACTACTCGACCGATGTTTGGTTTGTCAGTTACTGGGTACCGATTGTGGTGTACTCATGCTACTCTCTGCACATATTTTTCATGTGCAGATCCATGTGCTCCTTATCAACTGTGCTATCAGTGAGCCGGGATAACTTTGGAGACTTCAATGTATATTTGTCGCGTCCGCAGACCTCGGAGTCCCTTTCTACTCTTCCCCATGTCCATTATCTTCTGTATTTTTCTTTTGTTAGACTCTGATATATAGAGACACTAGATTCCCTTCTGTAGTTTGTGATTCACGATGTTCCGGGTTTTGGGATTATTGTGTATTTTTGAATAGTTGGTTAAATTTATGTTTTCATTTCAATATTCCGTAAATGTTAGGCTTACCTAGTTGTAGAGACTAGGTACCGTCATGACGTCATACGAAGGGGAAATTGGGTCGTGACACATACATATACAGCCCTAAGGCTCATCGTGGCGTGCAACCCTCTCCACATATAAACAACCCTAAGGCGTGTCTGGCAAGCCCTAACTCAGTCATCAACCTCTCTAGTCTCTCGGGCTCTCAAATATCATAAAAATCAGCCCAAACAGAAATGATGTAATGTATCAACAAGAAACATGAAGAGACTGATATATGATACGCAAGAAAATTCGTGACTGGGTATAAGACAATAATTAACAAATAATTCAACAAGTACACGACCTCTGCAAGTCCCTGCAGTACCAACCTTTAGTCTAAACATGATTTTTAACATGATTTGCAGTCAAATTGCGATGACACATGAATAGCATATAGCTAACAAGAGAGTATTCAACTTCAAAGTTCCACAGAATGGATCAAGTCACAATTTCTATGGTTCACGCCCACACGCCCGTCACCTAGCATGTGTGTCACCTCCAAACCAATCATAATACACATAATACAGGGTTTCATACCCTCAGAACTAAATTTAGAATTGTTACTTACCTCAATCCGAGAAAATACCTACTCCAATACGCCCTTGCCACACAAATTGTCCTCTAAACGCCTCGAATCTAGCCACAAACAATTCGATACAAATCAACTCGAGCTAAAAGAATCAATTTCACAAAAACAATTATGATGTTATTAAGCAAAAATTCGAAATCGGCTCAAAGCCGGCCCCCGAGCCCACGTCTCGAAATCCAACAAAAGTCACAAAACCCAAAAGCCTAATCAACCACGAGTCTAACCACACCAAATTTATCAAACTCCGGCACCAAATCGTCAGCCAAATCCCCAAATCAAGCTCTCCAAATCCCTAGCCTCAAACTCCCAATCTACACCTTAAATACACACCAACTATGTGGGAAAATCTATGGGGAAGCAATATTATTGATCAAAAATAAGCACAAGGGACTTGCCTCAAGAATCCCCTCGAAAACCCTCTCAAAAATCGCCTAAACCTTGCTTGAAATGTTTGAAATAAAGCCAAAATAACGAACCCTTGTTTTAATAATCTGCCCAGGCTTTTCGCACCTGCGGCCCCATATCCGCACCTGTGAAACCACTTCTGCGGTCAATTCCCTGCTTCTGCGGAAGCTACTTAAATCCCTCAGGCCCGAATCTGTGCTCCAAGTTTCACACTTGCGGAGCCACTTCTCCGGCCTTCCATCCGCTTCTGCGAAAACATGCTCCTCTCTCAATTCCACATCTATGGAGCCCCCTCGAACCTCTGGGCTCGCAGATGCGGTAAATTCTTCGCACATGTGCCTTTCCCAGGCCAGGCCAACCAAGCCCCACTTCTGCATAAACCCAACCGCATATGTGGCATCACATGTGTGGAAATGACCTCGCACCTGCGACCACTACTCACCCCTTCCCTGGCCGCTTCTGCGGTTCACCTTTCGCTTCTGCGAGATCGAATCTGATGTGCCAACTCCGCAGGTGCGATTACAGTAGAAGCTGGTGAGCTTCAGCACTTCCCTCAAACATCAAATCGATCTGTTAACCATCTAAAATCAACCTGAGGCCCTTGGAACATCAACCAAACATATCAACGGGTCCCAAAACATGATACGAACTTAGTCGAGCCTTCAAATCACCTCGAACAACATCGAAAACACGAATCGCACATAGATTCAAGCCTAATAAACTTTAAACTCCCAATTTCTACAAACGATGCCGAAACTTATCAGCTCACGTCCGTTTGAACCCAAAGTTTGCACACAAGTTACAAATGACATTGCGGACCTACTCTAACTTTCGGAATTGGAATCCGACCCCGATATCAAAAAGTTTACTCCTGGTTAAACTTCCCAAAATTTCAACTTCCGCCAATTCAAGCCTAATTCTACTACGGACCTCCATTTCACATTTTGGACACGCTCCTAAGTCCAAAATCATATAACGAAGAAACCAGACCCATCAAACCTCCGTTCCGGAATCGTTTACTCAAAGATCAACATCCGGTGAATCCTTTCAACTTAAGCTTTCAACCTTGAGACTAAGTGTCTCATTTCCTTTTGAAATCATACTAGACCCGAGCCGACTACCCCGGCAAGTCACATAATAGCTATAAAGTACAAAATGAGCAGTAAATGAGGGAACATGGCTACATCTCTCAAAATAACCGGTCGGATTGTTACCCCTCCCCCCCCCCCCCC
>AWOL01S0015237.1:58898-83975 GCA_000715115.1 Nicotiana otophora | reverse complement strand
CCCCCCCTCTTGCACTTTCAATTGGTATCAGAGCGAGTCTCACACTTTTTGCTTAACAGATTATGAGAAAAGATCATGGCAAATCAAGCTATTGTTGGAGCACTCTTTCAAGAAAGAACGTCGTAAGTCAGGCCACCATATTTCAATGGACAACACTTTTCTCACTATAAAGTGCGAATGAAAATATATGCAAAATCCTATGATGTCAAAGTATGACGCGTTATCAAAAAGGGTAACAATCCACTACCAACTACAGCTCAACCACCTGCTGATCCGGAAGATATAGATGAATACACAGACGAGCAAATGGAAGTTGTTCAGTTCAATGTTGAGGCACGAAATTTAATCTATAATGCTATAAGCGGAGAGGAATATGAGAAAATCTCAAGTTATGACACAACCAAAGAAATGCGGGACAAACTGAAAGTCGGTTATGAAGGAACCAGCAAAGTGAAAGAAACTCAAATAAACATGTTGGTTCATGATTATGAACTCTTCCGGATGAAAGAAGGAGAATCCATTGAGGAAGTGCTTGAAAGGTTCAGCAAAATCATTGGCGATCTAAAAGCCTTTGGTAAACCCTACTCAAGTGGTGATCAAGTTTGAAAAATTCTAAGGAGTCTACCTACCACTTGGAAGATAAAATTAGCCGCACTCGAATCTCAAGAACTAAACAAACTCTCATATGATGAAATACGAGGAGATAATATAGCATTAGAGAAAACACATCTCAAGAAAACAAACTAGTAAGAAAAGAAGAAAGGAATTGCCTTCAAAGATACAACTGAAGGACATGAAAATGATATTGATGACGACCCAGAAGCTCTTGAAGAAGAGATTTCCATGGTATCAAGAAACATGGATGGTTTAATTAGAAGGTATAGAAACACAATAAGGGGAAGGATGCCACCCAGGCAAACCAGGCAATACAATGAACAAGACAAGAATGATGGAAGGTATGGGCATGTTCAAGCTGAATGCCCTAATCTTAAAAGAAAAGTCTCCAGAGGATTCAATTAAAACAAATCTTTCGGAAGCCGGAGTGATGAAAATAATTTAGAACACAAAGAAATAGAAAACTTGTGCGTCATGACCATTTTGGAAAATGACATGAACAGATACTCTGGTTGCTTGCCGATGAAGATGCATCAGACGATGAATGTACAGAAGATACTGAAAATTGTTTCATGGCACGAGGTGAAACAAGCAAGGTAAGATCCTATAACTGTGATACATGTAATGAATTGCAAGATATTCTTGACCTTACTCTAAAAGAGTCTCAAAAAATATTGAATGAACTAGGAAGACTCAATAAAGAAAATAAGGTCTGGGAACTTAAACTCGAAGTCTGTGAAATCGATAGAGATGTACTTCAAGATGAAGTTTAGGAATTTCAAATGCAACTTAATGGCATGCGCAAATCCACCAGTCACAGTTCTGTCAAATCTAGCCAGGCGACATACAAGTCAACTGAAAAAGAATTGGCTAGAACTGAGTCCACAAGTACTAACACAAGTGGGAGATCGAAAATTGGATCAACCCCTGCGTGTCATTATTGTAACAAAGTTGGTCATAAATACTCTTTTTGTAGATTTCATAATTCAAATATTTTAGGATGGATTTTGAAACCTAAAAGTAATTATGATTCAAGCAATACTAACCAACAAGGACCTAAGAAAGCTTGGGTACCTAAAAGAAGGTGATCATTTTATTTTGCAGGAACACCACAGAAAGAGTCGCAAAGGAAAGTGGTATTTAGACAGTGTGTGTTCCAGTCACATGACGGATGACAAAAATCTATTCAAAGAAGTTACAAAAATAAATGGAGGAAATGTCAAATTTGGAGATGATCCAAGAGGAAATATAGTTGATACTGGAACAGTTTCATTCAGCAATAATTGCGATATTACTGAAGTATATCTAGTGGATAGACTCAATTACAATCTTTTAAGTATCAGGAAACTATGTGATTTGGGGTACGAAGTTAAATTCGAGAAAACTGGATGTGTTATTGAAAATGAGGCAGGAAAGATTATTCTTCCAGGTAAAAGGTATAGAAACATCTACATTCTTAATGGCATTGAAAATCTAGATAGTAATATCTGTTTAGCATCCATATCCGATGATCCATGGCTCTGGTATAAAAAACTCGGTCATGCAAGCATGCATCTTATTGAAAAACTCTCCAAGCATGATTTAGTAATTAGTCTTCCTAAGCTCAATTTCTCTAGAAATCATGTATGTGATGCATGTCAAATTGGTAAACAAACTAGAAACTCTTTCAAAACTAAGTACATTGTATCTACTTCCAAGCCTTTACAATTGATTCACATAGATCTATTTGGACCTACTAGATCTACTAGCATTGGAGGTAAACGATATGCTTTTGTTATTGTTGATTTCTACTCACGCTTTACATGGGTAATTTTCTTATCTCATAAAGATGAGCATTGAAATTGTTTGAGATTTTCTATAAAAGAGTTGAATGAGAAAAGGGGCATCTTATAGCAACTATTCAAAGATCAGCACCAAGGTCACCACAGCAAAATGGAGTGGTTGAACGTAAGAATAGAACTCTGCAGGATATGGCAGGAACCATGATACTAGAACATTCTCTCCCAAATCATTTCTAGGCAGAAGCAGTTGGCACAACTTGTCATATTCTCAACAGGTGTTTGATTCAACCTGTTTTGAAGAAAACTCCATACGAATTATGGAAAGGTAAGAAACCCCATATTGGATACTTTCATCCTTTTGCAAGCAAATGCATTGTCGACAATAATGGCAAGGACAACCTTGGTAAGTTTTATCCAATGAGTGATGAAGGTATATTTGTCGGCTACTCGAATAACGGTAGATCTTTTAGAATCTATAATAAAAGTACCTTATGTGTAGAGGAATCAGTTCACGTTATTTTTTATGATAATAACTCTATGGCTGAGAAAGGAAATTTTGCAGGTGATGAAGAGATCAGTCAAATTAGCCAAATAAAAATAAAATGAAGACTTTAGAAGAAACTGCTAACACAATGATTGAAATCCCGCAGTTGACTAATGAAGGAAACAATGAGCATGACCAACCTCAGAACGAGTCAACTAATCAACGTACTGAAAAAGTACCAAACGAGTGGAGAAGCAAACCAGAATATCCTCAGAAGTTCATTATTGGAAATCTAACAAATGGAATGAAAATAAGAGGAGCTTTAAAGAAAAAGACCAACATTGCACTCATATCTCAAATAGAGCCAAAGAAAGTTGACTAAGCCTTGAAAGACTTAAGTTGGTTTCAAGAACTTGATCAATTTGATAAAAATCAAGTCTGAACATCGGTGCCAAAACCAACAAATGCAGCAATCATAGGAACCAAATGGGTATTCAGAAACAAACTGAATGAACAAGGTAAGGTTATCCGGAATAAATCAAAGTCGCTCAAGGTTACTCTCAACAAGAAGGAGTCGACTATAATGAAACCTTCGCTCTGGTAGCACGGTTAGAATCAATTCATATTTTATTAGCATATGCTTCTTTTAAAGGATTTAAACTTTTTCAAATGGATGTTAAAAGTGTATTTTTAAATGGCTTCATTGATGAGGAGATTTATGTTAAACAACCTCCCGGTTATGAAAACTCACAGTTTCTTTATCATGTGTTTTAGTTGACTAAATTTCTCTATAGGCTAAAGCAAAGCACCTAGAGCCTAGTATGAAAGACTAAGCTCATTTTTGGTTAGACGTGGATTTTTAAGAGACGAAGGGTGTAAGGCCTCGTAAAATTAGCTAATGATTTAAGACTTTATAGTGCACCAACAATAATTGAGAATAATTTAACTTGGATGAATTTTGGAGCTTTCCTCCATGTAACGGCTCGGCCGGTCATTTTGAGAGAATTAGCCCTGAACCCTATTTATTTCTCCCTCTACTTCAGTGAGTGGTTATGTAACTCGCCGGGAGGATTTGGTTTTGGTTTCGCAGTGAAATGGGACACATAGTCCCTAAAATGAAGGTTTAGTTCATAGGAATTGACCATAGTTCGAACTATGTGAAGACAATTCCGGAACAGAGTTTTGACGATTCCTACAGCTCCGTAGGGTGATTTTGGTCTTAGTAGCATGTTCGAATGTTGAATTGGAGATCCGTAGGTCATTTTAGTGTCAATTGGCGAAAGATAGAAAATGTGATGATTTTTGAGAAGTTTGACCGAGAGTGGACTTTTTGACATTGGTGTCAGATTCTGATTTTGAAAGTAGGAATAGGTCCGTAATGTCAATTATGACTTGTGTGCAAAATTGGAGGTCAGTGGGACATGATTTAATAGGTTTCGGTGTCGGATGTAGAAGTTTAAAACTTTAAAGTTCATTAGGCTTGAATCGATGTGTAATTCATGTGTTTAGCATATTTTGATGTGATTTAAAGGCTCGACTAAGCTCGTATGATGTTTTAAGACTAGTTGGTATATTTGGTTGAGGTCCCGGGGCCCTCGGATTGATTTCGGATGGTTAACGAATAATTTGGAGTTGTGTTGGATTTGCTAAAGTTTGTTGCACCTGGTGTAATCGCACCTGCGCACTTTGGGACGCAGATGAGACCTCGCAGAAGTGACCATAGAGCCGCATAAGCGATTATGGGCCTATCCAGCTAGCACCACAGATACGGTTAGAGTCTCGCAGAAGTGGACTCGCAGGAGCGGAGGATGGAGCGCAGAAGCAGACGTGCAAGTGCGGCCCTTGTTCGCAAAAGCGAAATTTGAGGGCTTAAGTGAAGTCCGCACCTGCGATGGTTTTTCTGCAGGTGTGGAACCGCAGATGTGGTGGATCTCTCGCAAAGGCGAGAAAGCTGGACAGAACACTTAAATGCAAGGTTTTGTGAGTTTTGCTCATTTTAGACATTTTGAGATCGGATTTGGCGTTTGTGAGAGAATTTTCGAGGGATTTCTTGAGGTAAGTCCCTTGTGCCTAATTTTCATCAATAATCTTGCTTCCCCATATATTTTCCCACCTAGTTAGTGTGTATTTAAGGTGGAAATTGAGAACTTGGAGGTTAGGGATTTGGTGAGTTGATTTGAGGAATTGAGTGGCGATTTGGTGTCAGAGTTTAGTAATTTTGGTATGGGTGAACTCGTGGTCGAGTGGGTGTTCATATTTTGTGACTTTTGCCCGATTCCGTGACGTGGGCCCGGGTTGACCTATTGGGCCGCATTTTTGATTCTTTGCTAAAGTCGTAGATTTATTATTAGTTTCTTGTAATTGCATTCATGTTATGAAATTGCTTTTGGCTAGATTTGGGTCATTCGGTGTTAGAGAGTCGAGAGAAAGGCATTCTTACCGATTGCTTGAGCGACATTTGAGGTAAGTGACTTGTCTAACCTTGTGCGGGAAAATCCCCTTAGGTTTTGGTACTGTTGTAACAGTTTGTGATATGTGAGCGTCATGTACATGAGGTGACGAGTGCGTACACAGGATGATTATGGAAAAAAATTCGGTTCTTGCTAATTTGTCATCTTTTAAAATACATTAACAGAGTTGTTTTCTTTTAAAATACATTTACTGAGTTGCCTTAACATATGTAGTGATCATGTTTAGCCTAGTATCGCATGTCTACGTTCCTTAATTCTTACTTGTAATTTGTGCAACATGCTTAGTTGAATTACCTGCTTTACTTGATTTGAATTAAATCTTTAACCGTAAGATTCTTGCTGAAAATTCGTGTTTCCCTTTGATTACCTGCTGCATATTTACTTTGGGACTACGAGGCGATTCCTCGGTAGATCCCCCTGCACTACATATTTACTTTGGGACTACAAGGTGGTTTCTCAGGGTATCCCCCTGTACTGCATATTTACTTTGGGACTACGAGGCGGTTCATCGGGAGATCCTCGTGTACTGCATATTTAATTTGGGACTACGAGGTGTTTACTCGGGAGATCCCCCTGTACTGCATATTTACTTTGGGAATACTGGGCGTTTACTCGGGAGATCCATCTTCACTGCATATTTACTTTGGGACTACGAGGTGGTTCTTCGGGAGTGCCCCTACTTTGTACCTCTATTTATTGTGCTGATATTTTCTGAAACTTCTTATTATTTAAATTTTAAGTCATTTCAAAATATTATTATACTTTCTGCCTTACTTTTATTTTAAACCAGTAGGGCCCTGACCTGACCTCGTCACTACTCTACCGAGGTAAGGCTTGGCACTTACTAGGTACCGTTGTGGCATACTCATATTATACTTTGCACATCTTTTTGTGCAGATTCAAGTTCTTCCCACCAAGCCAGATACTAGTGAGTTGGACCACATGTGGAGACTTCAAGGTATATCCGCCAACGTCCGCAGACCGCGGAGTCTCCCTTTATCCTTATTATAATATTTCCTTGATTCTCTTTAGACTTGATGGGGCGTAACAATTTGGTATCAGAGCTCTAGGTTCATAGGTGTTATGAGTCACAAGCAGGTTTAGTAAAGTCTCGCAAATTGGTACGGAGACGTCTGTACTTATCTTTGGGAGGCTATGGAACTGTTAGGAAAAGTTTCACTTTCTTTGATTCCTTATCGTGTGAGATTTTGACTTCGGTCTCTAAACTTCTATTTTTCTATTCTCTCACAGATGGTGAAGACACGTACAACTGGATCGGATGATCAGACACCCGCTCCCCCTACTAGAGCTGCGAGAGGCCGGGACAGAGGCCGAGGACGTCCACGTAGTGCAGCCAGAGAACCTGCACGAGATACTATAGAGGAGCCACCAGTACCTCCAGCTGGAGGAAAGGCACCCGAGATGCCTGTTACTGCACCAGCTCTCCAGGAGGCTCTAGCCCAGTTCTTAAGCATGTTCAGTGCCTTGGCTCAGGCGGGATTGATACCTCTTGCTCCTGCCACATCTCAGGCCGGGGGCGGAGCATAGACTCCTATCGCCAGTACCCCCGAGCAGCGGGTTCAGGTAGACCAGGATCCAGAGATCATACTGATTCAGCCAGTAGCTCCAGTTTAGCCCGAGGTTAGGGCAGCAGCTTCTGAGGTAGAGCAACTCAGACTCGAGAAGTACAAGAAGTACCACCAACCTACTTTCAGTGGCTTGGCGTGAGAGGATGCCCAGGGTTTTCTTGAGGAGTGCCACTGCATCCTCCATACTAGGGTATTGCGGATACTAGTGGGGTTTCTTTCATTACATTCCAGCTTAGAGGAGCGCCCTACCAGTGGTGGGACGCATACGAGTTGGATAGTCCGGCTGAGGTAGCTTCACTCATCTGGACTCATTTCTCAGATATGTTCCTAAGGAAGTATGTTCCCTAGAGTCTCAGGGATATTTGGCGTAGGAAGTTTGAGAATTTGCACCAAGGTGCTATAACCATGTTAGAGTAAGCTGCCTGATTCAGTGATTTAGCCAGGCATGCACCAACTCTAGTCGCAACTCTTCGAGAACGGGTTCGTCGATTCATTGAGGGGCTCAACTCCAGTATCAGATTGAGCATGGCCCGCGAGTTGGAGATGGATATTACGTACCAGCAGGTAGTAGGGATTTCTATAAGGTTGGAGGGTATGCTGACTCGAGATAGAGAGGAGAGAGAGGCCAAGAGGTCTGAAGATTCTGGCACTTACAGTGGTACTCGTTCCACAGCTACAGCTCGTCAGGGCAGAGGTTATATGGGTCGCACTGTTCATTCATCACTTCCAGCCTCCAGCGGTGCTCCGACCACTACTAGACCCCAGGGCCCTTATTATGCACTGCCAGTGTCTAGTGTGCCTCCTGTACGAGGTATTTCCAGTGGTCAGTCCAATTGATCAGCCCTGAGCCAGTCGCAGCAACCACATATTCCGAGAGCTTGTTTTGAGTGTGGTGACACTCGTCATTTGGTGAGGGATTGCCCCAGATTCAGGAGGGGTACACATCTACAGATATTTCAGGCACCGCGTGCTCCACTGGGTCCTCAAGCTATGATTGCAGCACCAGCTACCACCCCACCTGCACAGCCAGCTAGAGGTTGGGGTCGGACAGGTAGAGGTCGCCATAGAGGGTGAGGCCGGGCCAGATATTATGCCCTTCCTACTAGGACAGAGGTAGTTGCATCAGATTCTGTTATTACAGGTATTGTTCTGGTCTTTCATAGAGATGCATCAGTCTTATTTGATCCAGGCTCTACTTATTCCTATATGTCTTCTTATTTTGCTTTCTGTTTGGGTGTATCCCGTGATTCTCTGAGTTCACTTGTTTATGTATCTACACCCGTTAGTAATTCCATTGTTGTCACTCATGTGTATTGGTCGTGTTTGATTGTTCTTAGTGGTTTTGAGACCAGATCCGATATATTATTGCTCAGCATGGTGGATTTTGATGTTATTTTTGGCATGGATTGGTTGTCACCCTATCACGCTATCCTTTATTGTCATTCTAAGATAGTGATGTTGACTATGCCAGGTCTACCGCGACTAGAGTGGAGAGGTAACTTGGATCATGTTCCTAGCAGGGTTGTTTCATTTCTTAAAGCTCAATGAATGGTTGAGAAAGGGTGTGATGCGTATCTGGCCTATGTGAGAGATATTAGTGTTTATACTCCTACCATCGAGTCTGTTCTGGCAGTGAGGGACTATTTAGATGTATTTTTGGCAGATCTTCCAGACAGGCCGCCTGACAAGGATATTGACTTCGGCATTAAATTGTTACTAGGCACTCAACCCATTTCTATTCCACCTTATCGGATGGCCCCAGAAGAGTTGAAAGAGTTAAAGGAACAGTTGCAAGAGTTGCTTAGTGTGTCGCCATGGGGTGCTCCTATCTTATTTGTGAAGAAAAACGATGGTTCTATGCGAATGTGTATTGATTATCGCCAGTTGAACAAGGTTGCAGTGAAGAACATATATCCATTGCCACGTATTGATGACCCATTTGATCAATTTCAGGGTGCCGGAGTGTTATCTAAGGTCTACTTACGTTTAGGCTATCATCAGTTGAAGATTCGGGAGCTAGATATCCCGAAGACTGCCTTCAGGACTTGGTATGGTCATTATGAGTTCCTTGTAATGTCATTTGGGCTGACCAACACCCCAGTAGTGTTCATGCACTTGATGAACAGTGTATTTCAGCCCTATCTTGACTCTTTCATCATTGTGATTATTGATGACATTCGGGTGTACTCCCGGAGTCGGGAGGATCATTAGCAGCACCTGAGGACTATGCTTCAGGTCTTGAGAGAGAAGAAGTTATATGCAAAATTTTCAAAGTGTGAATTCTAGCTAGATTCAGTGGCATTTTTGGGTCATGTAGTAACAAGTGAGGGGATCGAGGTAGATCTGAAGAAAAATGAAGCAGTGCAAAGTTGGCCCAGACCATCATCAGCTACGGAGATGCGAAGTTTTCTTGACTTAGTAGGGTATTATCGCCGATTTGTAGAGGGTTTCTCTTCTATTGATGCACTTATGACCAGATTGACCAGAAGGGTGCTCCATTCAGATGAACCGATCAGTGTGAGGAGATATTTCAAAATCTTAAGACTGCTTTGACTACATCCCTAGTGTTAGTGTTGCCTACTGGATCGGGGTCCTATATAGTGTATTGTGATGCGTCACGTATTGGTCTCGGTGCGGTGTTAATGCAGGACGGTAGGGTGATCGCCTGCACATCTAGACAGTTGAAGGTACATGAGAAGAAGTATCATATCCACGACCTCAGGTTAGCAGCTATTGTTTATGCCTTAAGGATCTAGTGGCACTATTTGTATGGTGTGCCTTGTGAGGTTTTCATCGATCACTAGAGTCTACATCATCTGTTTAAATAGAAGGATCTTAACTTGCGGCAACGGAGATGGTTGGAGTTGCTTAAGGATTATGACATCACCATTCTCTATCATCCCGGGAAGGTCAATGTGGTGGCCGATGCCTTGAGTCAGAAGGCAGAGAGTTTTGGCAGTTTAGCATATCTACCAATAGCAGAGAGGCCTTTAGCCTTGAATGTTCAGGCCTTGGCCAACCAGTTTGTCAGATTAGATGTTTCCGAGCCGAGCAAAGTTTTGGCTTGTGTGGTTTCTTAGTCTTCTCTTTATGATCACATCAGGGAGCGTCTATATGATGACCCCCATCTGCTTGTCCTTAAGGACACCATTCCGCACTGTGATGTCAAGGAAGTCACTATTGGAGATGACAGTGTATTATGAATGTAGGGAAGGGTATATGTACCTAATGTAGATGGTTTGCATGAGTTGATCCTATGGGAGGCTTACAGTTCTCGGTATTCCATTCACCCAGGTGCCGCGAAGATGTATCAGGATTTGAGGCAGCACTATTGGTGGAGGTAGATGAATAAGGACATAGTGGAATAGGCAGCTCGTTGCCTAAATTGTCAGCAGGTGAAGTATGATCAATCAGTGATCAGGTGGATTACTTTAGAAGATGGATATTCTAGAGTGAAAATGGGACCGGATCACTATGAATTTTGTTGTTGGGCTCCCATAGACTCAGAGAAAGTTTGATGTGGTTTGGGTGACTGTGGATAGATTGACCAAGTCAGCTCATTTCATTCATGTGGTTACTACCTACTCTTTGGAGCAGCTGGCTCAGATTTACATCCACAAGATTGTCAGGCTTTATGATGTACCGGTATCTATCATCTCTGACTGGGGTACGCAGTTTACATCACGGTTCTGGAGAGCTGTACAGCATGAGTTGGGTACTCGTGTGGAGTTAAGTACAACATTTCACCCTCAGACGGACGGATAGTCCGAACGCACTATTCAGATATTTTAGGATATGCTTCGTACGTGTTTGATTGATAATGGGGGTGCTTGGGATGAGTTCTTTCCTTTTGTGGAGTTCGCCTACAACAACAGTTATCGGGCGAGCATTCATATGGCCCCGTATAAGGCTTTGTATGGAAGACGGTGCCGATCTCTAATGGGTTGGTTCGAGCTGGGCGAGGCTAGGCTATTGGGTACAGACTTGGTTTAGGATTCCTTGGAGAAAGTGAATTGATTCAGGATCGTCTTCGTACAGACCAGTCCAGGCAGAAGAGTTACGCAGATCGGAAGGTTTGCGACGTTCATTCATGGTTGGAGAGCGGGTTTTGCTCCGGGTCTCGCCCATGAAGGGTGTTATGAGGTTCAGAAATAAGGGCAAGTTGAGCCCTAGGTATATCATACCTTTTGAGATCCTTGAGAGGGTTGGAGAGGTAGCTTACAAACTTGCACTGCCAGCTAGTCTCTCGGCAGTTCATCCAGTGTTCCATGTTTCCATGCTCCGGAAGTATCACGATGATCCGTCTTATGTATTAGACTTCAGCTCAGTCCAGTTGGACAAGGATCTATCTTATGTTGAGGAGACCAGTGTCCATTTTGGATAGACGGGTTCGAAAGTTAAGGTCGAAGAACATCGCTTCAGTGAAGGTTCAGTGGAGGGGTCATCCTGTCGAGAAGGCGACATGGGAGACCGAGCATGATATGCGCAGAATTTATCCTCAACTTTTCACCACTTCATGTATGTCTTTATACTCAATCGAGGAAGAATGTTTCTTTTAATAGGAGGAGGATGTAACAACCCGAACGGTCGTTTTGAGAGTATTAGCCCCGAACCCCTATTTATTGCTCCCTCTACTTCAGTTAGTGGTTATGTAACATCCCGGGAGGATTTGTTTTTGGTTTCGAAGTGTAAGTTGACTAAAGAGCTCTATAGGCTAAAGCAAAGCACCTAGAGCCTGGTATGAAACACTAAGCTCATTTTTGGTTAGTCACGTATTTTCGAGAGATGAAGCATGTAAGGCGCAGTAGAATTAGCTAATAATTTAAGACTTTATAGTTCACCAACAATAATTGAGAATAATTTCACTTGGATGAATTTTAAAGCTTTCCTCCATGTAACGACCCGATCGGTCGTTTTGAGAGAATTAGCCCAAAACCCCTATTTATTGCTCCCTCTACTTCAGTCAGTGGTTATGTAACTTGCCGGGAGGATTTATTTTTGGTTTCGGAGTGAAATGGGACACATAGTCCCTAAAATGGAGATTTAGTCATATGAATTGACCGTAGTTTGAACTATGTAAAGATGACTCGAGAACAGAGTTTTGACGGTTTCTATAGCTCGGTAGGGTGATTTTGGTCTTAGGAGCGTGTTCGGATGTTGAATTGGAGGTCCGTAGGTCATTTTAGCATCAATTGGAATGGGATGATTTTTGAGAAGTTTAACTAGGAGTGGACTTTTTGATATCTGTGTTGGATTCTGATTACGGAAGTTGGAATAGGTCCGTAATATCAATTATGACTTGTGTGCAAAATTGGAGGTCAATCGGACTTGATTTGATGGGTTTTGATGTCGGATGTAGAAGTTTGAAACTTTGAAGTTCATTAGCCTTGAATCGATGTGTAATTCGTGTTTTTTGCATTGTTTGATGTGATGTAAAGGCTCGACTAAGTTCGTGTGATGCTTTAGGACTGGTTGGTATATTTGGTTTAGGTCCCGGGGGCCTCGGGTTGATTTTGGATGGTTAACGAATCATTTGGAGTTGTGTTGGATTGGCTTAAGTTTGTTGCACCTAGTGTAATTGCACATGCGCACTTTGCCCGCAGAAGCGGCCATAGAGCCGCAGAAGCGATTATGGTCCTGTCCATATGGTACCGCAGATGTGGTATGAGTCTCGCAGAAGCAGACTCGCAGGTGCGGAGGATGGAGCGCAGAAGAGGGCGCATATGTGCGGCCCTTGCTCGCAGAAGCGAACTTTGAGGGCTTAAGTGAAGTACGGACCTGCGATGGATTTTTCGCAAGTGTGGAACCGCAGATGCGGTGGATCCCTCGCAGAAGCGAGAAAGCTGGGCAGAACACTTAAATTTAAGGGTTCGTGATTTTTGCTCATTTTAAGCTCGGTTTTGGGGATTTTTGAAAGCATTTTCGAGGGATTTCTTGAGGTAAGTCCCTTGTGCTTATTTTTTATCAATAATCTTGCTTCCCCATTTATTTTTCCACCTAGTTAGTATGTATTTAAAGTGGAAATTGGGAAGTTGGAGGTTAGGGATTTGGTAAGTTGATCTGAGGAATTGAGTAGCGATTTAGTGTCGGATTTTGGTAATTTTGGTATGGATGAACTCGTGGTCGAGTGAGTGTTCGTATTTTGTGACTTTTGCCCGATTCCATGACGTGGGCTCGGGTCGACCTTTTGGGCCGCATTTTTGATTCTTTGCTAACGTCGTAGATTTATTATTTAAATTAGTTTCTTAAAATTGCATTCATGTTATGAAATTGCTTTTGGCTAGATTTGGGCCATTCGGAGTCAGAAAGTCGAGGGAAAGACATTCTTACTGATTGATTGCGCGACATTTGAGGTAAGTGACTTGTCTAACCTTGTGTGGGGGAAATCCCCTTAGGTTTTGGTACTGTTGTAACAGTTTGTGATATGTGAGCGCCGTGTACGCGAGGTGACGAGTGCATACATGGGCTGATTATGGAAAAACGTTTGGTTCTTGCTGATTTGTCATCTTTTAAAATACATTAACGGAGTAGTTTTCTTTTAAAATACATTAACTGAGTTGCCTTAACATATGTAGTGATCGTGTTTAGCCTAGTATCACATGTCTACGTGCCTTAAATCTTACTTGCAATTTGTACAACATACTTAGTTAAATTACCTGCTTTACTTGATTTGAATTAAATATTTAACCGTAAGATTCTTGCTGAAAATTCATGTTTCCCTTCGATTACCTGCTGCATATTTATTTTGGGACTACGAGGAGGTTCCTCAGGAGAACCCCTGTACTACATATTTACTTTGGCACTATGAGGCGGTTCCTCAGGAGATCCCCTTGTACTACATATTTACATTGGGACTACGAGGCGTTTACTCGTGAGATCCCCCTGTACTGCATATTTACTTTTGGACTACGAGGCGGTTCCTCCGGAGATCTCCCTGTACTGCATATTTACTTTAGGACTACGAGGCGGTTCCTCGAGAGATCCCCATGTATTGTATATTTACTTTGGGACTACGAGGTGTTTACTCAGGAGATCCCCATATACTGCATATTTACTTTGGGACTACAAGGCGGTTCCTCGAGAGATCCCCCTGCACTGCATATTTACTTTGGGACTACAAGGCGGTTCCTCGAGAGATCCCCCTGCACTGCATATTTACTTTGGGACTATGAGGCGGTTCCTCCGGAGATCCCCATGTACTGCATATTTACTTTGGGACTATAAGGCGGCTCCTCGGGAGATCCCCCTGTACTGCATATTTACTTTGGGACTATAAGGCGGCTCCTCGGGAGATCCCCCTGTACTGCATATTTACTTTGGGACTACAAGGTGTTTACTTAGGAGATCCTCATGTACTGCATATTTACTTTGGTACTACGAGGCATTTACTCGGGAGATCCCCTTGCACTGCATATTTACTTTGGGACTACGGGGCAGTTCCTCGGGAGATCCCCTTGTAATTTATCTTTACATTTGGGAGTACGAGGCGGTACCTCGGGAGTGCCCCTACTGTGTACCTCTATTTATTGTGCTGATATTTTCTGAAATTTCTTATTGTTTAAATTATCACTCATTTCAAAATATTATTATATTTTCTGCCTTATTTTTCTTTTAAACCAGTAGGGCCCTGACCTGACCTCGTCACTACTCTATCGAGGTTAGGCTTGGCACTTACTGGGTACCATTTTGGCGTACTCATACTACACTCTGCACATCTCTTTGTGCAGATCCGGGTTCTTCCCACTAGACCAGATACCAGTGAGTTGGACCGCACGTGGAGACTTCAAGGTATATTTGTTAGCGTCCGCAGACCTCGGAGTCCCCCTCTATCCTTATTATGCTATTTCCCTGATTCTCTTTAGACTTGATGTATAGAGACACTTAGTATTTCTATTAGTAGCTTATGACTTATTTCTACCGGGTTTTGGGAGATGTATTGATTTTGGAATCGCAGTTTGAATTGCATTACATGTTTAGATTGAGCTTCAGTTTTATTATTCAGTTATTCCACAAATTGTTATGCATACCTAGTCTTAGAGACTAGGTGCCATCATGACGTCCTATGGGGGGGGAATGGGGTCGTGACACTACACTCTCTCACGATCCCCAACTCCTTCCATCTTCAAGGTAATAAATCCCTATTATCTTGGTGTGAATCCTATCATTTCCACACTAGAACTAATTCAATCCACCATGAAATCCTTATATTTTCAAGATATTTCTTCAAGAACTCAAGGGAGGGTTTTGCAAGATTTCTTTCAAAATTTCATCCTACACCCTTAGACTTACATGCATGGGTTTATTATGGGAATATGAGTAAAAATTAAGTATTGGAACTTGTGGGATGGTGATTGGAAGCCATAAGTCCCCAATTTAAAACCTTAGCCATTATAGAGATTGAAAGGTAATTATTTAATGGAATTTTGTTGGTTGGGTGTGGATGAATAGTCATGCATGTGATGTTGGAAGTAATAAATTATTTAAGAATGATGGTGGGATAATTCTTGGTAAATTGTGGTAGTTGGATGAACTAATTCTATGGTTAAGAAATATAGAGATTTATGCCTACTAGGTATTTGATAAAATGCCTAAATGGCCTAAATTATGTAATTTGTTACTAATATTGGTCCCATTGAATGTTGCTATTTTTTATTGAAGTTTTGTAGTATAGTGGACCATTGTAGTATAATTAAGGGGCGAATTTGAGGTGTGTTGGCTAAACTTCTCTTTTAAAATCGAATTCCATGATGTGCCCGTAAGTTTCAAGTATGGTTGGCCCAAGTTCCTAATTCCAATGTTCCGAGTCATTCCTTATATATTTGACTATTCCAATTAAGCTTGTGTTGAAAGATATATACTAAAGATGTGCACCAAATTCTCCTATCATCTTGTGTCCTCCGTCGGGAATGTATTCTAGTGTGACCAATATGTCGAGATAGTTTGATTTCAAATTATGTTTAAATTGCAAGTTATTATGCCCAAATGTGAAAGAAAACTCAATGCACCAAAGACCCCTATTGTTCATATTTATGCTTAAGGCCTTGATTCCAAATGCTCTTATCGATGATCTATAAATATGTTTGAAAGTGAAAGAACTGAGGGTGAGATCTAAAACATGTCCATGGTTGTTGTAACTAGTGCATTTTATTTGAAGTCGTGTTTAGATCGTAAATCATCATGCTCTCCTTTATGAATATTTTCAATGTGATTTGAGTTCTAACATATTCAAGAGTTGAAATTGTGTATTTCCTTCTATGAAGAAGTAATTCAAAAAGATACGGTGTATTACTTGATTATTATTTTTAACTTGTGATTTGATTACAAGTCATTGTGCTTCATACTTTGAAAAGTGATCTATTGTGTGTTTAAAGCCTCCACTACTGATAAACTTAAAGTTATGATTTTCAAAATATTCAATGTATTGATGTTTGTAATGATGATCATGGAAAGTCAAGGAATGAAAACTGTGTAATACGAAATACAACCAATATGCCATGAATGATGAATCATAAGTATGGCCAATAGAGCCAAGGAAATAATGATGTTGTGCATGGTTGAAAGTACTAATGAAGCTATTTATATTGTGAAAGGTTATGAGGTGAATATAAAATATATTTGTACTTTTGTTTCCCCTGTGTGCAAAACAAAATATTTTTTATTGAGTATCGTTAGTCACCGAGGAAGAGTAGGTTGAAATAACCTAACCCCAAAACTACGCGTGCCGGTGCAGGGTGAATTGTGATTATTCTCCTTATTTGGGATGAGATTGTTGTGATGATAATACTACCCTTTATTGGGATGAGATGATTGCTATAAAAGGGCGATGTCGATCCACACGGCATTGTGGTGAGACGGCCTAGCCGATCGGGTCGTGATCGGACGCCATGCCGCACACATGGTGGTAATTATGCTAGAAATTGAAATTGAAATTGTGATTGTGATTGTGGTTGACGTCTTCGGATGAGACGGCCTAGCCGATCGGGCCGTAATCGGATTCTGTGCTAAATACAAGAGGGTATAGCTATATCGGTACTAATGATCTCCCAACCAAAAATATATATTATATCCATATTTTTAAAATTGTTATCATTTAAACTTGGCATTTGGATATTTTTGATTGTTACTAGTTGTTTCCATGGTTTTTCCTTTCTTATATTGGCATTCTATTTCAAAAGAGGACATTTAGCTTCACATACTAGTATTATTCCATATGTACTAATGTCCTGTTTGTCGGAGACGATGCATCTTCAATGGATGCAAGTGGTTTATCAGTGGGTGGTCTTGATCCTTGATAGCAGTTATTCTCTATTCAGCAGGTCTTGGTGACCCCTACTTTATTTCGGGCCTGATGTCACTTGACTTCGTACTTTGCGTCTTGAGGTATAGTGGGGGCCTTGTCGCCGACACTTCCATATTACTCTTATGTTGTAGTTAGAGGCTCCGTAGACATAATGTTGGTTGTATAGTGGTGTTGGAAGAGTCAAACTAGATATGTTGTAATTGTATCACTTGATCCACTTCGAATTACGAATGTGTAATATATTTTGGGAGTTATGAATGAAGTAACTATTGTTAATGGAATTAGCATTGTTCATGAAATCCTCTCAATGTTTTTACTAATGATATATATATCTCATATTTATTCATGGGTGAGTTGGGTAGAAGTCATTGTACATGCTTGCTTGACCGGGGTATCTCGGTTGAGCGCCGGTAGCTCTCCCCAATACCGGGGCATGACAGCTAGGTATCAGAGCCTAAAGTTTTGAAGTGTCCTAAGATGTCTCGGAGCCGGATCTAGTAGAGTCCTTATTATCAGTGTGTTGTCGAACACATCTATAATGGGGAGGCTACTTGGATATATAGGAATGTCACCCTTCTTTGATACTCCATATCGTGCGATAGATCTCAAGATAGGAAGTTGATTTTCTAGTTATGTCTCATTTTCCAGATGAGTAATCCGCGAGTTCGAAGCAACAAAGAGGGAATGACCTTGCCATTGAATCTGGGGGAGATTGCACGAGAGCTTGTTGGGAGAATGTGTCAAGCCGTGGAGGGATTGGAAGAACTTGATGCTAAGGTAAGTGTCCTTTCCCCTATCAATGTCACCGCACCACCAGATCATGTGGTGAGAGCACCTAAGAAACGAAAGAGGGTTGTTGGTACTAATGAGCCAGATTGTTTGATTTGTAAGAAGCGTCACTTGGGGAGATGTTGGATGACTCTTGAAATATGCTATGGTTGTGGGAAGAGGGGGCACAAGAAGAACAAATGCCCTAGGTTGGGTACGCCTATCCCGATCTGCCCGATATGCGGGAAGGAGCATTTGGCGTCATGTCGTGGGTATGCTCATCAGCATGTTAGGGGTGGAAGATTTGGGCAATTCCAAAGGCCCACATATCAAATTGGTACAGAGATTGTTACACTCGCTATGAAGGCCTGAAGGAAGGATAGGGGGAATGCTTATGATGTAGGTAAAAAGGGTAAATATCAGGTTAGTGGGGCAAGTCAGTTTAACGGACCCCATCCCCTTTGTGTGAAGTGTAGAAGATGTCATTAGGGGGTATGTCGTTATGGTAACAATGTATGTTACAGATGTAGAGTCGAGGGGCATCATTTAAGGCACTATCCCGTCAATTTAAAGTTACCAAGTAAGTCACTCCTTAATATATCATTCTGAATACCACATGATTTTCCTTGATTGTGATGACCCAAAAGGTCATCTTAAATTTAATAATTAATTAGGTGTTCTATGACCTCGAAAAAGCACTATTTATCATTCCTCGACTGACGTGCACAGTCTGTATAATTATTCGTAAAGTGTTTATATGAAAAATGAATTAAAATGTGAAATAGAGCCTTAAAACTCAACTGAGTTGATTTTGGTCAACATTTTGAGCTAACGGACTCAGATCAGTGTTTTGACAGTTCTGGTAGATCCGTATCTTGATTTGGGACTTGGGCGTATGCCCGAAATTTAAATTGGAGGTCCCTAGCTCAAGTTATGACCATTTAACGGGAACTAGAAATCTAAAGTCTAAAGGTTTCTAAAGTTTGATCACGGGGTTGACTTTATGGATATCGGACTCGGATTGAGATTCCGAAAATTAGAGTAGCTATGTTATGTCATTTATGACTTGTGTGTCAAATTTAAAGTCATTCTGGATTCATTTAACATGTTTCAGCACAAGCTTTGTAAATTGAAAAGTTTAAAACTCAAAAGTTCGAATCGAGGTGTAAATTGTGATTTTGATGTTGTTTGACATGATTTGAAACCCCGAGTAAGTCTGTGTTTTATTTTAGGACTTGTTGGTATATTTGATTGAGGTCCCGATGGGCTCGCGTGAATTTTGGGGTGGTTTCGGACCATTTCTATGCCATTTTTAATTGCTGGTTTCTGCCTATAGAGTTGTGCATCGCGATCGCGAACATTTGGTCGCGTTCGCGAAGAGCAAACAGCAATTTGGGGCCTTGTGAATCACGATCGCCTAGAACAAATCTCTGTTGCACTGACCCGACTTTGGAAGCTTATATCTTACAATCTATAAGGAATTTGGAGATGATCCAAATATGAAAGTTGTAGCCTTGATGGCTAGTTTTCAGAAACGTAAACCATTTGTGATTTGGAGTTGTGTACAAAAGGTTATGGTGGATACACTATATGCTGTCTGGGAAGAGTTTTGAAATCTCCGTTGCATAGGGCTGACTTTGGAAGCTTATATCTAGAAATCTATAAGGAATTGGGAGATGAGCAACAAACGAAAGTTATAGCCCTTGGTGTCTAGTATTCCAAAAGTTAAACCATTTATAATCTGGAGTTTTGTACAAAAGGATATGTCTACTATACTAGAGGCTGTCTGGAAGAGTTGGGGGAGTTTGTTCTTCGCGATCGCGATTGGTTTTCCGCGATCGCGAAGAGCAATTTTGGGGCTGAAAAATTTTGTGTTTCGCGATCGCGAAGAGTAAATGCCTGGACAGAAGATATATTTTGAGATTTCGGCTATTTTAACACATTTGGAGCTATGGAGCTCGAATTGAAGCGATTGTTTAGGCGATTTTCACAATATGGATTGGGATAAGTGTTCTATAACCAAAAGTGATTATATTTCATGAATCCATGTCTATAATCATCCTTTATTTTGGATTTAGATGCAAGAAATTGAAATTTTTGAAAAACTTTCCAAAAACGAAAAATTTAAATTGGAAGGTCCATTTGACATCGGAATTTGATAATTTTTGTATGGTTGGACTCGTCTCGGAATGGGTGTTTGGATTTTGTAAGTTTTTCCGAGATTTGAGACGTGGGCCCCACTATCGGATATTTAAATGAATTTTGGATTTTTATCCGGAAAATTAGTAAATTCATATGGAATTGATTCCTGTGATTCGTATTGAGAATATCGAATTGCTTGTGAATAGATTTTAAGCTTTTGGAGTCAAATTTAAAAGAAAAAGCTTTGGTCGAGTAATTGATTGGAATTTGCAAAGTGAGGTAAGTGTCGTGGTTAACCTTGACTTGAGGGAATAGAACCCTTAAATTATTTGTTATGTGAAATGCATGTGAATGGCGTATAGGCGAGGTGACGAGTACCTATACATCGTCAAATTAATTGTTTGTATAATTATTTGAAAATCCTAAATTTGTTTTAATACATGAATTAATTGTTATAATAATTGTTTCTATCCTATTCGTTGCCAAATATTAATTCTTGAATTCCTGTAGTAATTGTTACATGCTTATTTGATTTATGTGCATTAATTGCTACTTGACATTTAGTATATTAAATATTATAATGCCTATTTTCTCTCTGATTTCCATAATTATTTGCTACTTGTCATTGTTTGTTTCATAAATGAATTATAATTATTGTATGCCTTGATGCTTAATAGTTTCTCATTGAACGTGGTATTTATTGGAGTATTTTTATTACATTTAAGAGTTGAAATGAATATATTGGATGAACGTGGTATTTATTAGATATTTTTATTACATTTAAGAGTTGGTAAAATATATTGGAGGAACGGGTTGAACGCCGCAACAGAATTGATTGAATTGAATATATTGGGGGAACGGGTTGCACGCCGCAACAGACTTATTAAAATACAATATTTGGAAAATCGGATTGCACGCCGCAATAGACTTATTTAAAAGTCAATATTTAAAAGTTATAGCAGTTTGCACGCTATAACGGAAATTGGTTGAAATAATAATGGATAATGACTGCTGAGTTAGCTTCAATTATTATAAATAAGTTACCTGATTTATTTCTATTATTTGTTGTTATTACTAATATTGCGTACAGGTTAATGTAAGTGAACCGCCTTAGCCTCGTCACTACTTCGTCGAGGTTAGGCTCAGCACTTACCAGTACATGGGGTCGGTTGTACTGATATCACACTCAGCACTTCTTGTAGAGATTTCGGAGTTGGTCCCAGTGGCGTACCATAGACTTGCTCGGATTTCAACTACTCATAGGAGACTTGAGGTATAGCTGCACGATGTTCGCAGTTCTGAAGTCTCCGTCTAATTTACTTTAGCTGTGTGTTTATTTCCAGATAGCTTTATTTTATTCACACCCTTATTTGAATTATTCTAGAAGCTCGTGCACTTGTGATACCAATTCTGGGATGGTATTTAGACACCGTTATTTTATGGATTATTCACTACATTTCAGACTTTACTTCCGCATTTATTTCTTTGTAATTAATAAATTTAAAAATTGTTTTAAAATGGCTAATATTATTCTAATATTGGCTTGCCTAGCAAGTGAAATGTTAGGCGTCATCGCAGTTCGAATGTGGAAATTTCGGGTCGTGACATTGATGTATATGTATATTTGTATTGAAGAGCCTACATCGGCATGGTCTTAACAAGAATCTGAATCACAAAACATTGCATGTATCTACTCTTTGAACGAGATGCATTATTCGTGAAGCCTCTTTAACACAATTCTCTTATTTACAACCTCTTGAGGAGTTGAGTTCTATAATGATTTTCTTGAAATGAGTTATAAACCTAGGTTAATACTTCCCACTTGCTTCCCTAAATTTTCGATAAAGGACTATACCTGATAAATTTCTTATAGAACCTTCTGGTTCAAATGGATAGCATTTGCTTACTTGTGCACGCACCATCATAATGTTTACCTATATGGTGTCAAATTTAATGTAAGGCAGCCTAGCATTGAGATCTTTCTTGAGCCACTCCTTTTATCCTGTGCATATAACTCTTATGGTTTGAACAGTCACTTTACTCCCTTTGTCAACATTATCATAAAACCTTTTCACTATCTAGTAACATAAGAGCATATCTCAACACCTATTATATATGTACATGTCAATTGAAAGGGTCACTTGTCCGCATAAAGTTTCTCAAACATTTGGAATTTTCATAATTTAGTCATAGGAACATCTTTTGTTTTCCCATCTCAGTATAACATTCAATCCACCTGGATCATACATTAGTAAGTAACTCACTTTGTTCCTAGTATTGTAGTTTTCCATGACGTGGCATGGTATTACAGTTTGAGAGTTATTATAGCAGAAACATGTCTAACTCATAACAAATGTTCATTTTCTCTTTACACCTCCACAACATGTATTGACTATGTTCCTTAGTTAGTAAAATTCATTATGCTAGTTTCCTGACACTTGTTGGATAACCAGGAGAGACCGCGTCCTTCTATATGTCGTTGTAGCACTTCCTTTCTCATAAGGATCCTTAATAGGCTCCCCATCAAGGATCCTTAATAGGCTCCCCGTCAAGACCGAGTGCACTTTTGGGGTTATCATAGCATCATGTCTACTTCTCATGTTTTTTCCATCCATCATTAGTATCTGGGTACATTCAAGTCACGAGACCCGTGGCATTATGACCATTCGCAAACCTTCCCTGATTATTCTATAGTGCCTCCATGGGTTCCATTATCTGTAAACACTTGACTTCTAGAATCATTTACTATGCAATTGTCATGTGCGAAGAGTTTATTATCCTTAATATTCCACATCCTTGGGTGGATAGGAGTTTTGTTTGCCTCTCTCCCCGGAGCATCAAATTAACCATTAGAACCTCTCTAACCAATGCATGATTTCATTCCAATAATAAGATGTCCTAGCTACACGGTTTCACTCGTGTATGTTTGAATTTAAGTAGCCTTACCTCGACCTTTCCCTCCCTATTTCAGGTGGATGTTTCAGATTTTGGCACATATCATGAGCATATTTATTTGAAAGACAAGTTCATCGTATCTATAGTCCTCTCATATAGGATCAACTATCGGGAAGGGTTAAGCTGCCAAAATAATAATCTCACAAGTGTTCAACCTATTTGTTTTCAAACTCGTGACCTTGTGGCATAGATTCCTTGTGTCAGATATTATTAAGAGTGTAATGCAACATCATGTATTTTTGAAACATGTATCACATTCATGGAGCAAAAATCTTCTCATTTTAAGTTAAATTGATTTTTCCTACACTCAAGAAGGCAACTGGTGTCACATACTTAGCTATTTCTCCTTAAAACTTATTATTGCCTAACAAAGCACATATGGAATGAAACAATTGCTTCTATCCCTTTCATAACTCATCATCCTCCGAGAATAACTGATGCTAGAGTCTTTCCATGCCTCCCATATATCACATGTATAAAATGAGTCGCTTATTATACATCTTAGGATCATGTACATGGTTCCCACATTACCAATGTGTAGTAGTTAACTCTATGCCTCACTTGTAGAATCAATAATGTCATCACAATGATTAACCATGATATCACTATTGGTAGTAACATTCATATCTCTTAAGATATAACCTCCAAAAATGCCCTGCTCAGGACATTGATGGGTTCTTGAATAATTTTAGCTCAAACTCGAACCTCGTTATTCTGATTTATAGTAGATCTCCAGAGAGTTGTAGTTTCAAACATGTCAAAGGAGAAGCATCATTCCATGATCAATCCTATTCGGGTAGGAAATCCCATGGTCATATTCATTCAGCCACATCGTAGTATAAAGAGGGGGGCAGTTGAAGGTCGCCAAAGTTCTAATTCGGGTGTTCAACATAGAGATTTAGTGTTGAAGAAAGTGAACGGGTTATTCTAAAGATCATCTCCATGGAGATATTATGCGAATTGTTAATAAAGATAAAGTACGTGTAGTTCACATTGGGCCTATATCGTATGTACTCTTGAAGGAAATAGATCAACCTATGTGTATGATGTCCCCCATCGTTGTTCTCCATTCCCCCGGTGCTTCATGTATCTACGTCAAAGAAGGTAGCTGGAAATCCTTTGTATATCGTTCCGGTGGAGATTATTGAAGGTGAAGTTAATGTATAGTTAGCCTACGAGAGATACCTAATTGTCATCCTTCTTAGATAAGTCCGACAGTTGAGATCGCCTCCGTCAAGTGCTATGATGAACTATGTGAGTCGAGGATGTCACCTCGGAGTCCGAGGGTGTTGTGGAAAGAAAATATTCTCACTTGTTTGTATAGCCAAATGGTTGTGGCTTAAAAGGTACTTTCTATGTGTTATAATTTAAACATGTACAGTTCATGTCAGGATACCACTTCTATTAATGTAATGCATTAATGTTGAGATTGGTGTTATTTATATACATTGTGATGCTTTGTTGAGTTATGGATGTGTTGTTAGGGAAGTTTTGGTGATTCTCTGACAGGTGGATTGGCCCAAGTAAAAGAGAAACTCTGCCGAAATTTCTAAACAAATTGGGAGTTAGTAAAAAATAAAATAAAATTTGAAGGCTTGAGATGTGTGAAAGAAGAGATGAATTATGTTGGGTGTTTTAAGCGGACTTTAATACTCATTCGAGGACGAATGATCCTAACCGGGGGAAGATGTAAGGCCACGTAGAATTACCTAATGATTTAAGACTTTATAGTGCACCAACAATAACTGGGAATAATGTCTTTGAGTTCTAAAGGAGACCTATGGTATAGAACCATATTATTTTGAATTGAAAATACATATGGAGAGAGTTTTGAAACATATTAAGGAGGTTTGTAAGTGGGAAGAAGTTGTTTGGAACGAGTTGGAAATATTAAGTGGAATAGATGTCCAAATTTGCACAACACTTGACTTTTAATGGGTATAACTCTCATAATATAATATAGTTACAATGA
>AWOL01S0015237.1:24998-56914 GCA_000715115.1 Nicotiana otophora | reverse complement strand
GTGTAGGCCTTTGAGTATAGCTTCCAACGCATCAAGTCGTTTGTCATTTGGACTTTCCCACCAAATGTTATGATCAAATTACTAAAGTCAGACCACCATATTATTTTGGCGGACATGCAAAGCAATGCTCGCTTCGCCATACCGAGCGTGGATCATGTATTATCTTGAATGTTGTGGACAACGAAGTGAAGCTCACTTCGCCAGACCGAGCACACCCCAACTTAAGGTCTTTATAAGTCACTTCGGGGGCTCATTTTCCCTATTTCACTTGGACGAATTTTGAAGTTTTCCTCCACTCTCTCAAGACCCCCAACTCCTCCCGTGTTCAAGGTGAGAAATTCCCATTATCTTGGTTTGAATCCTATCATTTCCACACTAGAACTAACTCAATCTACCATGAAATCCTTAGATTTTCAATAAAATTCTTCAAGAACTCGAGGGAGGGTTTTGCAAGATTTCTTCCAAAAGGTAATCATACACCCTTATACTTACATGCATGGGTTTATTATGGGAATATGAGTAATAATTAAGTATTGGAACCTATGAGATGGTGATTTGAAGCCATATGTTTCAAATTTAAAAACTTAGCCACTGTAGAGATTGAAAGGTGATTATTTAATGAAATTTTGTTGGTTGGGTGTGGATGGATGGTCATGCATGTGATGTTGGAAGTTATAAATTATTTAAGAATGATGGTGGGATAATTCTTGGTAAATTATGGTAGTTGGATGAACTAATTCTAAAGTTAAGAAATGTAGATATTTATGCCTACTAGTTGTTTGATAAAATACCTAAATGGCCTAAATTATGGAATTTGTTACTAATATTGGTCCCATTGAATGTTTCTATTTTATATTGAAATTTTTTAGTGTAGTGGACCATTGTAGTATCATTAAGGCGCGAATTTGAGGTATGTTGGCTAAACTTCTCTTTTGAAATCGAATTTCATGATGTGCCCGTAAGTTTCAAGTATGGTTGGCCCAAATTCCTAATTTTCATGTTCCGAGTCATTCCTTATATATTTGACTATTCCAATTATGCTTGTGTTGAAAGATATATACTAAAAATGTGCACCAAATTCTCCTATCGTCTTGTGTCCTCCGTTAGAAATGTACTCTAGTGTGACCAATATGTCGAGATAGTATGATTTCAAATCATGTTTAAATTGCAAGTTGTTATGCCCAATTATAAAAGAAAACTCAATGCGCCTAAGACCCCAATTGTTCATATTTATGCTTAAGGCCTTGATTCCAAATGCTCTTATCGATGATGATCTATAAATATGTTTGAAAGTGAAAGAACTGAGGGTGAGATATAAAGCGTGGTCATGGTTGTTGTAACTAGTGCATTTGATTTGAAGTCGTGTTTAAATCGTAAATTATCATGCTCTCCTTTATGAATATTTTCAATGTGATTTGAGTTCTTACATACTCAACAGTTGAAATTGTGTATTTCCTTCTGTGAAGATGTAATTCAAAAAGATACTGTGTATTTCCTTTTGTGAAGATGTAATTCAAAAAGATACTGTGTATTACTCGTTTATGATTTTTAACTTGTGTTATGATTACAAGTCATTGTGCTCCATACTTTGGAAAGTGATCTATTGTGATTAAAACCTCTACTACTGATGAACTTAAAATTATTATTTCTGAAATATTCTATATGTTGTTGTTTGTGATGATGATCATGGAAAGTCAAGGAATGAAAAATGTGAAATACGAAATACGACTAACGTGTCGTGAATGATGAATCATAAGTATGGCCAAGAGAGCCAAGAAAATAATGATGTTGTGAATCGTTGAAAGTACTTTAAGCACTAATTTTTTTCATTCTTAATTTTTTTCATTCTTATCTTTATTTTCACCCTTCTATTTCTAATAAATTCAACTTAAAGAAAAGTCTAACTAAAAGTTCTTTTTATAAATCAATAAAGGTAAAACTGTTTGAATCTTTATCAGTAGCAGACTAAAATGTCAGTTCTCATGTGAGTTAACACAATTGAAAAGAAGGTATGTAGAGACAAGATAAAATGTCTTAATATAAAGTTGTCGATGGTAATAACCAACAAGGAAATCAGTTTATTGACATGTGAAAGGGCTAGACTTGTGCGACTTTTCCTTTTTTTTTACCTCAAAGCTATATCATTTGTGCATGTGAATATGAGATTTCGAAATTCTTAATCATAAAAAAGGACAATCAATATGTTACCTCATATTTTCGATTCATTTTACTGTTCTTGGCTACCTTTGAGACCTGAAAGTTGTAATTTCTTCTATTATTCCATGTGCATCAAATAAATGTTGCCTGCTGTGATTTGCTTCCAAATACCTCCCCCCCTTCAATTTAAGAAGACAATGTCCATTGATTAACTATGTTTTCACGTGTTAAGTAATTTATTGGATGGGGATTATGATTGACAAATTCTATTCCTGCTTTTATTTAATATTTCTAATTGAAAAGAAAAAAGACAATGAAGTGAGTTAAAATGGATTAGTACTCATTGAAGCTCTAATTAGGTAACAATAGTCATAAAGAAAAGGAAACTATAGATGATTTACACATTACTAAAGTTCGATGACGAACTATCGTTTTACTGAACATTCATGAATAAATCATGAATAAGTTATAGATCAATCTTACATGCCATTGTTTTTTATGGACAGTGATGGTGGGATGGAAGATGGCCTTTATTCAGGCTGTTCTAAATCATCTATCCTAGGACGCACAATTATTTCCCTGATAATCACAAAATATAAAAGTTGTGTGGACAATTTTGCTCCATTAATTGTGTGCAACATGTGTTAGTTACCGCTTAGAAGTACTTCATATCTTTGAATTAAGTGCAGAAGGCGTGGGGTAAAAACTAACTGCTTTATTTAAGCATTACGACTTGGCCTTCTATGGAAAGCTATGATGCATTCAGAATGCAAGTTGTTGCTGATAGATTATTGGGATTGGTTATAGCAATAATGGTTTGTCGATAATGGGCTCTGGATATTGAGCATGATGGTAGAGAAGATGTTGCATGCTGATGTTGCAACCATATAAAGAATTGAAATATATGATAGTTATGCCACCAAGTTTTGCATTGTTATGTCTCACTTTTGAACTCTTCTTCAAAACACTATGATACAGTTATGTGGTAATCTAATCATGTGATACTTATGCAAGAGGACCAATTGATGTAAGTCCCTTACCGTAATATACATAATCTATTCTTAATTATCTATCACCATTCTTTAATATTTTTACATGTGATGATATTTCAAAATATATTGTTGAATGAAAATTTATTGTTTTATATACTATTATAGGCAGACAGCACTAACAAAAATGCTCGTCAAGTAGTATTTATCAGTATTATGAGTCATCTCTGGCCTACTGGTTACGTTCACAATCCACTGTGCCCTCTATGGAAATTGTTATGTTTTGAAATGACTATATAAATAGTAACTTTTGGCAGGGGTTATCGTGCACTCTGGTGGTGGTTATGCTTTGCTCCTGTAACGACTCGGCCGGTCGTTTTGTGTATTGTAGCATCGTTCCCCTATGTATCGCTTTTTCTATGTTCATTTGTGGTTATGTGACTTGTCGAGGTGGTTGAATTGATTTCGGAATAATTTCGGAGTGAATTGAAACACTTAGTTCCAATAGATATTTACATAGAGGTAATTAGAATAATTGACAAAAGCCAAATATTTATGCCCCTATTATCTTTGAGTGGAGGTCCTCGATTAAAAAAAAAAAAAAATTGGGAAGCGGATCTACTGGCAAAAAAAGGAGCTGAGGAAAGCTTTTCGAAAGATTGAGGATTTTGGTAGTTCCTCCGGTGATCACCACTGCAACTGTCTGGGCAGGCACTTTATGAACTTATTTTGCCTAGACAAATACCAATATGTAATAGTAATGGCATATATATAACTAACATTGTTATGTGCTCAAATGACCCTCCTAACTCGTAGTACTATCTGTTTACTTACACTTTAAACACGTAAGCTATTGTTTTAATTATAAAATTTTATTATATAAGAATCCATTATTTTTATTTTTATTTTTATTTGTTCTTCCTCTTTAAATTGTCTTAAATTACTTAATTAGATGAAAATTCATGTGTGTAGTAATTGAGTCTAGTTCTCTTTTCATTTGAAAGGGAAGTAGATATCTATTGAGAGCGATTACGAAAGAAACCTTTTCATGCCGGAGAGTATTGGATCAACGGTCCTTGTTTCTAGTAGTTATCAGTTTGTTTTTAGTATTTATCTCTTTAGATTAGATGGCATTTATCTTCTAGATTATATGATATTATAGTTAGGTATTCAGAGGTATCCCTTTGATTTAAATAGGATTCGTCAGTTATTTGGTTTACATTGAACTTTTTTTTTTTTGAATTGATAATGTTAGTATATATTAATAAAGTCAGTACATAGGTTGTACTGGAAACCATTTTTACAGGTAAATGCTAGCTGGATGTGCTAGTGTGTAATCCTAGCAAGATCCTAGTATGTCTAGGATTGACAGTGTATCTTCTGTGTAAATCTGTTTACACCAAAAATAAAAAAGAAGAATACAATTGAGTTTGATCTTCTGCACTGAGTTGCTTCTGTCTTCAAAACATCTAGCATTCCTTTCTTTCCAAACTGTCCACCAGATGCATGCTGGAACAGTCCTCCATCTATCTCTGTTAGTTGCTTCAGCTCCAGCTTCTTCCCAACTAAAAAGAACTTCAGTAATCCTGCAGGGCATTGTCCATGAAATACCCCTTAGACTAATAAAAAATTTTCATAGTTGATCTGTTATCTTGCAGTGTAGAAATAGATGGCTAACTGTCTCCGTATTTTTCCCACATAGAAAGCATCTTGAACACAAAGAGATTCCTCTCTTTATGAGATTATCCTGGGTTAAGACAGCCTCCTTTTCTAGTAGCCAAGTGAAACAAGCTACCTTATAGGGAATCTTGGTTCTCCATATATGCTTCCATGGCCAATCATTTATCTGTAGATCACTTTGATTCAAAATCTTATATGTTGCCTTCACCTGATAGACCCCTTTGTTGTGCCCCTGCCACCAAAGTGAGTCCACCCCTTCCTGTATTCCTTTGAATGCTTCCAGCTTGTTGTAGAGGTCAGTTAATCTTGCTATCTCCCAGTCATACAACAGTCTTCTAAGAGTGAGTTCCCAGCCTTGAGAAGTCCACATTTCAGCTATTGTCTTCTTTTGGTTTTGTGCCAAACCAAACATATCAGGGTAAAGTTCCTTTAGGCATCTATGTCCTAACCAGTTATCATTCCAGAATGATGTTTTTCTTCCATTATTCACTCTAATGAAAGTGTGATTCTTCATTGTAGGCCAAAGCGCCCTGATGGATTTCCACACACTAACTCTATATGATGTGCTGACTTTCTTTGACACCCAGTTATTTTCCTCACCATACTTAGCTTTGATCACTTTGCTCCATAAGGTTTGGGATTCTTGAGAATATCTCCATAGCCATTTCATTTTGAGAGCCTTGCTTTGATTCTTCAAGTTTCTGATTCCCAGACCACCTTGCCTTTTCGCCATTGTGAGGGATTTCCATTTGACCAAATGGAAGACCTTTTTTTCCTTATTCCCTTGCTAAAGGAAGGTTCTTCTGAGTTTGTCTAATCTCTGTATAACTCCGGTTGGAATTGGGAACAAGGACATCATGTAAGTAGGAAGTGAGTCTAATACTGAGTTGATTAAGACTAGCCTTCCTCCCATTGATAGATATTGTGCTTTCCACCTTGATAGCTTCTTCTCACATTTTTCAATAACTGAGTTTCAAATCTCTTTGGATTTAGATCTTGCACCCAACGGCATCCCAAGGTAAATAGTAGGTAGAGACCCTACTTCTCCTCCCAGTACAAATGTCAGTTGCTCCATATTATAAACTTCATTAATGGGATAAATATGGCTCTTTCTCAAGTTGATGTGGAGTCCTGAGATTCCCTCAAACAGAACCAAGATAATCCTCAGAAACCTCAGTTTCTCCTCTTCAACATCACA
Source organism: Nicotiana otophora (assembly GCA_000715115.1). Taxonomy (NCBI): domain Eukaryota; kingdom Viridiplantae; phylum Streptophyta; class Magnoliopsida; order Solanales; family Solanaceae; genus Nicotiana; species Nicotiana otophora. The sequence continues at coordinate 50,890 of AWOL01S0015237.1, read as the reverse complement.
GAAGACTAGAGTATCATCAGCATATTGGAGATGTGTGATCTCTAGACTGTTTGATCCATTCTTGTCAACCTCAAAACCTTTAACCCATCCATTGACTTTTGCTGCCTTAATCATGTTGTTCGGGCCTTCCATGGCTATAATGAAAAGGAAGGGAGATAAGGGATCACCTTGTCTTAGACCTCTATAAGCAGGGAAGAAGCCTTTAGGAGATCCATTTATGAGAATGGAGAATCTAACAGTAGAGATACAGAATTTTATCCAATTGATCCATTTCTGCCCAAAACCCATTTGTTCTAACATTTTCAGAAAGATGGTTTACATTGAACTATAGAAAGATGGTTAATGTAACTTGTATTTAAACTCATTGAGGCATTCAATAATAGATACAGTATTTCCATCAATTCAAGTGTTTATATGGTATCATGACCTATATACTCTAACGAGCATGATCCTATTTTTTTTTCACACACTAAATTCTCCAATGACGAAAGATGGAAACACAACCAGAGTTGTCAATGCCGACAACACTGCTAGTAACATCACCATAGTTCAATTCAACCCCGCTTCCCAACTACCTATCAAACTTAGTGGCAGTCATAATTTTGCTACTTGGAAAGCTCAGTTCTTTATGCTTATGCATGGTCATGACCTCTATGGTCATCTTGATGGATCCACCCCAGCTCCCATTCCGAGCACCACTTTTGGAACCAACAACAACCCCTAATCATGCTTACTTACTTTGGTTCCGTCAGGATCAACTTATTCAAAATGCCCTTATGGCTTCTGTTGACCCTACCATAGCCTCCAGAGTTGCCGCTGCTAACACATCAAAACAGGCTTGGGACTCTTTGCACACTTTCTACGCAAACAAGTCCCAAACTTGAATCTTCAGTCTTCGTGATCAACTTGCCCGAATCACCAAAGACACCACTCCTATCACCGAGTACCTTCAATGTATTCGGTCCCTTTCAAATGAACTTGCTACTGCACGTGCCCCTGTCACTAATTCCGAACTCATTGTCAAAATCTTCAGTGAACTTGGCTCTGAGTTTTGTGAGATCTCGGCTGCCATACCGTCACGTGACACTACAACTACCTATGAAGAACTATATGAAAATCTGCTTGACCATGAGCTCTTTCTTCATCATGAGGAAGCTAAGAAAACCACTGGTCCTATCACAGCAGCGATTTCCACTCACAACAAGTCAAACAACAACTCCAACAGTCGCAACAATCGCTGACAATATTACAACAACAACAACAACAACAACTCTCAACCATGGCGCTAGAATACTCGCCCCAATACTACCAGCTAGTATCATCCCCCAAACAATAACATCACTGCTGTTATTTGTTGTCAATTATGCAACAAGATTGGCCATATTACAAGTGTTTGCCGATCCAAGTCACACAATCACTTTGAGGCTAAAGTCAATTACATCACAGGATTCAACACTACTGCTAACTCGTGGATAGTTGACTCTGGTGCCACACATCACATCACAACGGAGCCGCATAACCTACAATTGTACCACGGTAACGAGGATGTCTTCATGGGTGATGGTAACAAAATTTCCATCTCACATACGGGTTCTACTCAGTTACAAGCATCAAATAATATTTTTAAGCTAAATCATACTTTATGTGCTCCAACCATTAAACGCAATCTTATATTTGTATCCAAGTTACGTCATGATAATTTAACATCCGTTGATTGTTTTCCCTTCTTTTTTGTTGTGAAGGATCTGAAAACGCGAACCTTGTTGGTGTATAGCCGGAAGAAAAATGGACTGTATGAGTGGCCAATTCACATCCACAAGCTCACATGTCTACCACTACAACCTCTCTAACCACTTGGCGTCAAAGACTGGGTCATCCGCATTCTAGAGTTATTAATTATGTCTTGAATAAATTCTCGCTACCATTTGTTAAAGGAGATAAATTTCATTATTGTACTTCCTGTTTGTCTAATAAATCCCATCGGGATCCGTTTCACACATTAACTTTGCAAAGGTCCAAAATATTTTAAATTATTTTTAGTGATTTGTGGGGGCCCTCTTATGTTTTGTCCATTGATAAAAAAATATATTATTGCATCTTTGTTGACCAATACACAAGATACATGTGGCTCTACACACTAAAAAATAAAAGCGAAGTCAAAGAGCTTTTTCAAAATTCCACCCTTTAACAGAAAAATATTTCGATACCAAAATCCAATCGCTTTACACTGATGGTGGGAGAGAGTATAAAAGTCTTGACTCTTATCTCTCGCTTCATGGTATCGAACATCTTTCCACCCCATCCTATACGCCTCAAAGAGTTGCTCTTGCTGAATGTAGACATCGTCATATTATTAAAACTACAAGAATAATTTTACATGAGGTGTCTTTTCCACCGATATTTTGGTCATTCGCATGTCACCACGTTGTGTATTTAATTAATCGCCTACCCACATCACCCTTGAATAAGTCCTCCCCGTTTGAAAAATTATTTGGCAAGTCATCTGACTATGCCTCTCTAAGAACTTTTGGATGTTTATGGTATCTCTGGCTTAAATTGTACTCTAAAAATTAAACTTGAACCCAAGTCTAAACCATGTATATATCTCGGGTTCTCTTTGTCCCATCATTGTCATCAGTGCTTTGATCCTATTTATTCAAAAATTTATTTATCACGAGATGTACAATTTCTTGAAAATAATTTTCCATTCAAGAGTTTATTCTCTAATACTACTATTAGACCACTAAGTTAGATTGGACAAATACCACTACTGTTGATTTACCCAGTTCCACCCCCAATCTTTCCCCTAGTTTTGATATGCCCCCTCTCACTAAAACACCCATCCCCCACGTAACAGATGATTCCCAGCCCCTAACGATACCTCCTCCCCTCTCTCCATTGAACATGCCTCAGTCCACCATATCCGGCGTACCACCAGCGGCAGATGCGGATTCCCCTCATTCACAGAGTTCTACTCCAGGTATGTGTACTACTCCTCATCCAACACTAATTGCCCAAGACCTCTGCTGCGCAGACCCATCCCCTGCGCCTACTGTGAGACCTTAAGCCTCTAATCCCTCTATAAAATCACCTACTTCATCAACCAATCCGCCTCACATCCCCACTCCATCTCTGATAGTATACCATCGTCGTTCCCCATACCCCAAATCAACCACTTCAATGGCACCTTCCCCCGCTCCGCCACACATACCCACCCCTCCAACTCGTATAGTCACCCGCTCACAGAATAACATCCAAAACCCAAAATAGATTTTTGATTAGCCAGCCTACTCAAAACCATCTCTTGTACCACACACCTTTAAACAAGCCCAAAAGCACCCTGAGTGGAGGAAAGCCATGAGTTCGAAATTTGATGCTTTACCAAAAAACCATACTTGGGAACTAGTTCCATATGAGCCCTCTAAGAATGTTGTTTCATGTAAGTGGCTTTTCAGGATTAAAAGAAAAGCAGACGGGTCAGTTGATCATTATAAGGCGAGATTAGTTGCAAAAGGATTCACTTAGAGGTTGGGCATTGACTTTCACTCGACTTTCAGTATGGTGGTTAAACCCACTAATGTACGAATCATACTTGTTGTTGCTTTCGGTTCGTCAACTCGACGTCAACAATGATTTTCTTCAAAGTGATCTTGAAGAAGAAGTGTACATGACGTAACCCCTGGGCTTTTCTTGTGTTGATAATCCAACTTATATTTGTAAGTTGCGCAAGGCAATCTATGGCCTGAAGCAAGCGCCTCGGGCTTGGTATAATGCGTTCAAAGGCCATCTTGCCCACATGGGATTTTCTAAGGCCGAATCTAACAATTCCTTATTCATCAGAATTAGTCATGTTGGTTTTATGTTTATTTTGGTATATGTTGACGACATAATAGTGACCAGCAACAACCCCATCACTGTCAATGAAGTTATAGACTCTCTTGCCTCTCGCTTCTCCATTAAAAATTTGAGAAATCTTAATTATTTTCTTGGTGTTGAGATGGTTCGAAACACTGATGACATTATTCTCTCGCAAGCCACTTATATCAATGAAATCCTGAATCATGAGTTGATGGCTGATTGTAAGAGCGCAAACAGATCAGTGAGTGCTTCTGAGTTGCTCAAACTCAATAATGGGGCTCTGTTAACTGACGTGACTCGCTACCGTCGAGTCCTGGGCAGACTTCAATATCTGTCTTTTACAAGGTCGGACATATCTTATGCAGTCAATAAATTATCCCAATTTATGCAATCACCATATTATTTTCATTGGAAAGTTGTGAAGCGAGTTCTTAGGTACCTTCGTGGTACGATCAAGTTTGGCCTACGTGTGTCCCCAAATTTTGATTTCAATTTGTGCATGTACTCTGATGCGGACTCGGCTGGAGATCTCACTGATAGATCCCCCACAATCTGGTTATATTCTATTTCTTGATAGCAATCCTATCAGTTGGTCCTCTAAAAAGCAGAAGATTGTAGCTCGCTCATCAACTGAAGCTGAATTTAGAGTTGTCACCAATGTACTTGCCGAACTACTGTGGGTCAGAAACCTATTGCTTGAGATGAAACTTCGTGTCAGAGATACCCCTACAATCTACTGTGACAATATTGGTGTCACTTATCTAAGTGAGAATTCGGGCCTTCACAGTCGCATGAAACATATTGAGGTGAACTTTCATTTTGTGCGCAACCATGTTGAACAAAAGGTGGTTCGAGTTGTTCATGTTTATTCTGCTGACCAACTTGCTGATATGCTCACCAAAGCACTGGCCAAACCAGCCTTTGAACGCAATTGTTCAAGTTAGGCTCAGTGACACATAGCCTAACTTGAGGGGGGCGTATTGGATCAACAGTCCTTGTTACTAGTAGTTATCAGTTTGTTTTTAGTATTCATCTCTTTAGATTAGATTGAATTTATCTTCTAGATTAGATGATATTATAGTTAGGTATTCAAAGTTATCCATTTGATTTAGATATGATTCGTCAGTTATTATGTTTACATAGAACTCTAGAAAGATGGTTACTGTAACTTGTATTTAACTTCATCGAGACATTCAATAATAGATACAGTATTTTCATCATCTATTCAAGTGTTTATAGAGAGCTATATGTCGGTTTGAAGAGGAAGCTTGAAAATAAATGGAGAGCTCATTCATTCATACCCAAAAAAAAGGCGCTCACTCACTCGTATTTGAAAAGGCATGATGGGTATCTCTATCGATAAGATTATATTTTTTTTCCATTCTTAAAAGGGAGAGTATATCGACAGTCCTTTAAACATTTTACTTTGCCACTCAAACTTACATTCCATTTGACCACTTTAATCAGGTCTTTGTGTCATTTAGACACAAAAGGCTAGGCAGTTATTTTTTACATTTTTCAAGCGTGTGAAATCATTCAAAAAACAAACCTCACATACTTATGAAAAGCTTTTGCCGGATAAAATTAACCGTGAAATTCTCTTTTTCTAATTTCTTAGATTTGTTCAAATGATTACTAGTGTATCCTCATTCAGATATGGGCATACCATCATCACCACCTTTAAATCCAACAACTACCATAAACTTCTCATTTTTCTTCTCGTTTTTATGATTCGATTAGTTGTTGCAATTCTGGCCGGAAAAGTAGCATTTCAATATGAATTTTTTTTTCTTCCTCAAATTTTCAGATCAGCGGCTTTCCTGAAAGTTTTTGGCTTCCTTCTTTTAGATTTAGAAGTTTCTTTAATGTTTCTGGATTTCTCTTCTATGCATTTCCCTAAGGATCTTTTCTCCGTAAATTTTTCATCCTCTTCCCGCTTTTCTTTTATGTTTGCCTGTCTATTAATTTTATATCTAAATGACATAGTAAAACTTGATTAAAGTGATAAGCACCTTCCACCTCCAACTAGGGGTGACAAGTGGGCCGGGTCCTTAACGGGCTAAGTGGGCCAGTATCGTGGGCTGCGGTCCCGATCCTAAATTAAACGGGCTAAATGATCCCGGACTAAACGGTCTTTTGTAGGAATCGACCCGGGATCGGGCCCACGAATTCATGATCCCGGGCCAAACAAATCGTGCTAAATGGGATAAGTGGGCCCAACGGCTAAGTAGTGAGTTTTTTAAAAAAATTAAATAGAAATTAAAGATAAAAAGATGTTAAAAAATATCTAAGGCAGCCTTGTAAATTTATTATAGAATTGTGATCTAATTTTTCAATTCAAATTTAAAGACAAAAATATTGTAAAAAGATATTCAAAGCAATGCCTTTTAATTTTATTATAGCAATAAAAAATATGGCATTATCTTTCTTAGTCTTCCCCCCTATGGAATGAGCACAACAAGGTGCTAATACCACCATTGAGAAGAAAAAAGAACTAATCAAGATGTGACATAACTATACTTAAGAGTTGAAACGAGTTTACCGAGTTGACGAACAACTTGTTGAAAATTGATTATCGTTGAAGACTTGAAGACTTCAATTCACCAACTTCATAAATGTTTCACAAATTGTAACAACCTCAATATATTTTGACTAATTTTTGGAATAAAGTAAGCAATAGTATTAAGTATAAAAGAAAATTAGAGAGAGATTGTGATAGATTGATATTGATTTTATTAGAAAATGAAAGAATGATGGAGTATTTATAGTTGAAAATAGGAAAAAAGTGTAATTATAAAAAGTTTGTAAAAAATATCTGTTGGGCCCGCCAAGGGACCGGTCCTAACGATTCCTAGGCAAAAACCGGCCCACGAGACCAGCCCAAGCCCACCTCTAGCGGTCCTACCGATCCCGACCCACTTAGCGTGCGGATTCGGGCCGGATCCGGACCGGCCCACTTGCCACCCTTACTTTCAACCCAAAGGTCGTGGGTTTGAATCACCAAGGGAACAAAATGAGGAGCTCCCAAAGGGTAAAAAAAAGACCCAATTAAAGTGTTCAATAAGATTGAAGTAGAGACAAGTTTAAGGAGAAAAGAAAGAACAAAAAAACCGATATCGTGTTCAAATAGAACGAGCTAAAGATCGAGTGCCAAAGTGGAAAGTTAGACAAGTTCAACGGGCTGTCAATCTATTTTGCCTTCGTAAAAGCCTTAATAAGTAAATTGCATTCGTTTCCATTTAAGAGTCAAAGAAACATATATTTCAAAAAATAGTTATACTCTTCTACATCTAAAGCTTAAATAAAAAATTCAAAAAGAATTATCCTTTACGACAGATTTCACTAGAATAATAAATAAAGACCCCTTATTTGTTAGTTCAACTTATATTATGATAATCATATTTTAATATTCGTGGTCAAACATATACCTCATAGGGGCTGTAAGTGTAAAACTTTCATAATACAAAGAATATAAGTGCTTGATTCAAAAATACAATGAATACATTCAAAATTAAATCACATTATAAGAATATTTACCAAAATTTACTCGCAACAAATATATATTTATGTCAGGTTACAAGGGAAGCAAAAAAAGTAAGAACAGCAATGAGCCTCTTCAATAAGAATGATCACGTGATGATGATACTAAATCATGGATAACACAATAATCGACAAGGAACAAAGAGGGGATAAAATCACGTAAATTAAAGTTTACAGCAGTAAAAATGTATTTGTATTTGAGATGCAAATTTCTTTTTGAATTATGATGAGAAAACTGGTGCTAAATGGATAAAAACACTTAAATTAAACACAAAAAATCCACGCAACAAATGAAAATATAATTTAAATTCACACAAGTATTACAATAATTAATATTTTTTAACGTTATTTTAATAGTAGTTAACTTAAAAAGAATTAAAGCAAAACCGAAAAGTCAGTGACCATCCGAATGGTGTTTTCCGGAACAACCTGAAGACACTACAATTATAGTACCCTAGGTTGCTCGGACACGGGTGCGAGTGTCCGACACGGGTGCGGATCTAGAAGTCGGATCCTTCGAGATGTAAATTTAAAGATTCGGGGATACAGATCCTAGTACAGATACGGGTACAGGAATCCAACTAAACATAATTCAAAAGAAAATATAAAAATATCTTTAAATTATGATAAATTTTGTGAAATATTTAATTATAGCTTGTAAAGTGTCGATTTCTTTTTATTCTCAAATTATAGATAAGTAAATGATTGATTTCTTAGATAGGTATACTATTTTCTTCAAATTTATCCTAGTTTTGATTCTGATTTTGAGAATCAAATTGTATCTCGTGTCGAATATTTCCGTCCGTTGTAATCAAAGTACCCAAAATTATTTGACCAAATCCGGTACGGATCCCATACCCACTCATACTAGTGTCGTGTCGACACGGGTGCGGCACCTAAATTGCCATGTCGGAGCAACTTAGACAGTACCTCAACTTGATTATAGAGACGTACTAGGTCCTTCAAAAAATTCCCGTTCCTGCTCCTCCAATCGCACGCTATGAGTTCTTTCCAGTAATTTCAGTACTCGCGGATCAATATGAGGTGTAAAACGCCGAATATTATCTTCAAATGATTCCAATTCTTGCCTTAGGACACAGAGTTTCACTGTATTGTCTTCATGGATGTTAAACGGAACTTTCTCTTTGTAGCGAGAAGCACTCATCATTTTGTTTAAGTTTTCATATTGCCTGCAAAAGAAAAAAGAGTTGATACATCATTACATGGCAAATTGAACAGCTTGTAAACTTCACATTATAAACTGACTCAAATTTCACAATATCCCCTTGAGGCCGAAGTCCACTTTTGAACAAAAACAAGTGAATGACAAAAGGCCAAATTGCATCTTGCGCTATTCTTCAAATGGATGCACTAATTGAAAGCACTGACTTGCAGACACGAGGGAGGGATAGAGGAACATGATTTCCCATTATAAAAGAAAAATCATGCCACATGTATATTAATATCTATTGATACCCAACATCTTCCTCGATGTAGTTCAATGACCTCTGCAACTGACCAGATTGAAACTTTGGGGCCCAAAGTTTCAGTGACTCGCACACCAATTTCCTGTCTCTGCAAAGCTGATATGCTTTAAATACAGATTCAAAAGGAAAAGTGTCTAGTATACTTCTGTTCGATAGAAAAATCAGATAGTATAGCATCAAGGAGAAATTCAAAGGCACAATCAAAGTTTTGCAAACAGTAGCACCAGTCTATGAAATTCACTTACTTCCTAGTGTCTTTTCTCTTCTTTATGAGCCTTTGAATTTCAGCCACTGGGTCACAAGTAGTCCCTTCTCCCTCAAGAAAAACCGTGACAGACTCATCCACAACCTCTATCAGCCATTCAGTCGGAGCTGTATCACCGTTACTTGAGACCTGAAGAAATTAATGCAAGAAATGTGGGCTGTAAGAAAAATAAGAAAATATAATAAAAATACATGCATATCCCATCCCTCCAACTTAATAGCCACTAAAAAGTCGACTCATATGTACGATATCTAAAAGGGCACTAGTCTCTGCTGGTCCTCTATTAGGGTTACCGAGGTCATTCGTAATTTTCCACCCAGTTCAACCATCCACACATAAATGTTTGAACCTCTATTTGCCTCACCAACCACTGCCCCCACCAAAAGAAAACCTATACTAAAATGAAAAGCATAGGATGGTCACTCGTGATATTGATCGGGCATGGCCTTATCATTTTTAACTTATAATCACATGGTCTTTTCTGCTATTTCCAGCTTCATATCATGTGGAAAAGGAAACGAAGAAGTTTCATATCAAAAAGAACCAAACCAGACATAGAAAGAGATACCTGCAAAGATGACAACGCAGCTAGAGTGCAAATCTCCATTTTGCGGCTTCGTATGAACTCCACATTATCATCCGCCCAGCAAAGCACAAATGCTTTTCGCCTAAGGACAGAAAGATCACCAGTCATTCTGCTGAATGTTTTATGAAACAGCTTTTTCCTTCTCAAAACAAACTATCATATCAAGCAATACAAAGAAAGCCTAGCATATCAATCTCTCTAACAATCACTTGCGTGCATCATCAAAAGGTGTATCACTTACTGAATGATTCACCAACACATAATCAAACAGATCATAGCACGCTGGTATCCTTTGCTCAAGTACCATACGTTATATATGTTGTGGAATTTAGCAAAGGTCCCTAAAGAAATTACAACTCAACAGACAAACAACAATTAAAGCAGTATGAAAGCTGAAGTAGCAAATTCTAATCTTCTAAAGATGGGTACTGAAGATAGATATTACGAACAACTAAGTTGAGAGGTTGCATTAAGACCAACCTCAAAGGTAAATTCAACCTTCTCACAGATCTAATAATCACAAAACTGATATGGACCAACCACATATTCGATGGACATTAAATTCAAAAGTGATCCCTGTGATACTTTAACAATCTTGTGTGGACTGCACATGCTCATCATCAGTGATGAAATTTTTTTATTAATGCTCAACAGACACTGAATAGTAAACATAGAGCTTTTATAACATGGAGTTCACACACCATTGGACACCATATAGACTCCCTCGAAGAGATAGCAAAAGAAACCAGAAAATGGCACTTGAAATGCTCTTTATACGAAAAGATAAGTTCACCTAGAAGACAGAAGATACGGCAGAGCGTTTACCTTGCGAATCTCTCCTTCGGAGGCAACAATGCCCTCTTCGACCTCAGACCTTTAACAATAGACAACACCTTTTCCATCCCAGCTTCTACCCAATCATTATTCCAGCCCTGAAAAAGTGAACAGATGTAGAGCAACAGTGTCAAAAGATAATATAACAATCATGCAGCAGCTAGCAAGCATTATATTAAGTCCTGTTTTCCACTACTAGACTCATCTTGATAAGCTACCTTTTTTAGACCCTCAAAGCAAGTTAACCTATTCCAAATACATATTCTTGAAAAACAAATTGCCTACATAGGTTTATTTATGAGAAATTTAACAATGTACATGCATGATGCCTACTATGTACATTGATTTTTCAGAAATTGATCCCATACAGCTCTGAGTAACCATTAAGACTCGAACATCACACCAAAACCAATGCCGAAAAGATCAGAAGAAAAAGCTGAACTTTGACCTCAGTCAAATAAAAAGAGGAAGCATACATCGAATTTACTTGACAGCCACCAACAGAGGTAACATATCTATTTGCTAGTTCTGGAACTTAACATTTGTGCTTAAAGCATACCTCTATAGTTGCAGGATAATCACTTATCACAATAGATTCTTTCTTTATGGAATTTCCGCTAGCTGGAAGACGCTGCCATAATTCTTCGGAGACAAATGGCATAAACGGATGGAGTAATCTCAACCCGTTATCTAAACAAAGCCACAGGGTGTCTTGAGCAAATCTTCTTGCAGATACAAATTCTGGATTATCACCAACAAAGTATGGCTTGATTACTTCTATAAACACATCACACAACTGGAACTGCCAAAACGAATATACTGCTGTTGCTGCATCGGAGAAGTCATAAGATTCCAGGGATGAGACAGTTTTCGCTATGGCCTTGTTAAGTGCTGAGAGTATCCACTGGCAGATAAAAGGCATTTCACGAGGAACTATATTTGTTGGAGGCGTGTAATATTCACCCAGTTTACTCAAGGCAAACCTAACGGCATTCCATAGTTTATTACACCACTGACGATACCCAACAACTCTCTGGATATCCAGATTGATTTTGTCAGACTGGAAGGACAAATTAAGAAAATTAGTAATATCCAAAGAAAGTAAAAAAGGAACATCTTATTAAATTTTAAGAAATGTTACAAACCTGAGCAGTATATGAGACAAGGGCAAATCGAAGAGCATCTGCCCCACATTCAGGAATACCCTTAGGAAAGTCCTTTGCCTGTCCCTCTTTTGCACTCTCAATTTCTTTGGCATCCAGGTTACCCTCCTTTAATCTCTCGTGAAGATTATCAAGGGTAATTCCATTAATAACTTCAAGAGGATCAACAACATTTCCCAATGATTTGGACATCTTACGTCCCTGTGCGTCACGGATCATTGGATGCAAATAAACCTGCAAAGTATGTTGAAATGAATAAGATTTATTTTGATCTCAACAGAAAGGTCAAGTTACTTAACTGCTTCATGTGAAAAAAGTAAATATGGCCTCACACAACTGACATTAGCTGCGAGGCTTCTTTTTGTCTCACAAGTTAGTGGACCCATGGACCCAAAAGTGTACGATTTGGGTCCCCCAATTTACGAGACAAAAACAAGCCTCACACAACTAGTGTCCGTTGTGAGACACATAATAAAGTTTTTCGCATCATGTGGATAAAACACAGATTCTTTAGTTTTTTGGCAAGTAGATAAAAACAGATTACTAAATAACTTTCAGTAGCACTCCATTTAAAATTCTGTTTTAAGCACTGAAAAAGCCATGGATCGTGAAAAAGATATCAACTGCTCTTAAAATAGATTAGGATCATACTCCACTTATAGCATAAATAAGAAAAATTGGCTTTTTCTATGAGGGATATGATGAAATTTGCTAACCTTCATAAATGGTACATCACCTCCCAGTGTTATCGCCAACATCACCATACGTGCAACCCAGAAGAAGAGAATATCATGTCCAGTTTCAATAACGGAAGTTGGATAAAAAACTTTTAAATCTGCAGTATCGTCTGGCCACCCCAGTGCAGATAATGGAAAAAGACCAGATGAAAACCAGGTATCCAGCACATCTGGATCTTGAGAGAGCTCAAGAATCGCCTTCCCTGGAAATTTCCTACAAGCCAAATCTCGAGCCTCTTCTGCATTTCTAGCGACGATCCAGTGATCATCACAAACACCAAATTCCTTCTGCTTATCATCATGCAGTGTCACATACCAAGCAGGAATTCGATGACCCCACCAAAGCTGCCTTGAGATGCACCAATCACGAATATTATCAAGCCATCTGCATGTCCATCACATGGAGGACAACATATTTTTAATCAAATGATGAATCAAGAAAAAAAAAACGGCTTAAAACAAAATGTACAGGGTTTTTATGTTTAAATTCCATAGAAAAACCACAACCAAGTTTTTCGCATCTATACATCTATATCTGATGCGATACTTGCACAAAAGTAAATGATAGAGTATCCATTTTCCACCACGAACAAAAGAGAATAACAATCAGAAGAACCTAAAGCAGTCATTAGTCCCACCAAAATGTATTAGTTCAAATATGGGGAGGGCAGTGGGGCACACAAGTTAGCATCTCATTTAAACCTTTGCATTCATTTAACCAAAGCATTTTTGGGGGCCAGATCCAACATTACCTTTTCCATTCAGCAGCATATTGTTTGGGGATGATCTCCATCTTCCGGTTATCATCCATCACAGCATCCAAAGCCTGTTTGGCCATACTTTTGCAGTTGACAAACCACTGAGGCTTTACAAGAGGTTCCACTACATCATTGCTTCTTGAACAAATCCCAAGGCGCATCTCGTTATCCTTGACATCCCTGTAGAGACCCTGTAACACAATTCAGACATCGCATCTAAGCCACAGTCAACTCAACTAAGTCTCGTCCAGTTATCCCAGGATACTATTTTTTACGTACTATACCCCAGGTTTACATAACACAGCTTCTTCTTGAGGTTATCCTCAAATGTAACCCACGTTCATAGGTAAGAAACTTGAGAACAATTCAAAAGCCTCATGAACTCGTAAAGCTAAACTCAAACAAGATGTTACATGTCAAAAAGAAAAAGTTGGAACAGAATGTTACTCACCCAATCCCAAGTAATTAAATACTCAAAATCCATCTCACTTTAAGTCATTGAATTCTACTAGGTCTGAAGTATAAGGTGTTAATTTGACTCGTTTATTATATGCTCATGGTAAACAACGTTAACAAAGAGAAACACAAAGCAGCTAGGCTGGGGCACTCATTGAACTAGAAGTTCAAAGATGGAAAACCGCTACCCAGGGTTCTGGAGATCTGCAAATAGATTCTCTGTTACTGACCCTAGGGCATTAATTTCGTTAATAAGCTGAATGCAGCTCACGACATTCGAATATTAGTTTCCCTAGTTCTGAGTATGTTGGTTGCAATGGATGCAATAGGGAATCACAACCTCCGCCCTGATAAATGACATTTTCTACTTCCGGGACATCCAACTGGGTAAGTTGAAGTGTTCAAGTGAGAGTTTGGTCCAACTATCAGTGTCTATTTACGTATTTTGCATCAAATTTTTTGTGAAGATATTTATGGATTTTTTAAATGCAAGACCTCATAAACCTGACAAATTTCTATACATCAATACATGCACACAAGTCCATTAGCATTTCATTTTCAGCTAGGACAGTACATAAAGTTATGAAGGTACCTTTTCCTTTAAAGCTTCAGCCACAGCGACACGAGCTTTGAAACGAGGCATTCCTTCAAAGTCTGCACCCCCGTTGCTATTTATTTTCCCATCATCAGTAAAAATATTTATGAATTCAAGTTTGTGACGCTGTCCAAACTCAAAATCATTTGGATCATGGGCTGGAGTTATCTGCAAGGATATTCAAAGAATGGTCCAAAAAGCAATGATGAATATCTAGAGAGAGAGGCAATTGTTCCTTAACATTCAAAATATAATGATATAAAGTACCTTAACAGCACCAGTCCCAAAGTTCATATCTACAAGTATTTCATCACAAACTATTGGAAGCTTTCTTCCATTGAATGGATGAATAGCAAATCTCCCATGAAGGTGGCAGTATCTTTTGTCTTCAGGATGTATAGCAATAGCAGTATCACCAAGCATAGTTTCAATTCTGGTGGTTGCCACAACGATTTCACCAAGCCCACCTTCCAAGGGGTAAGCAAATGATGTCAGTACCCCAAACTCTACAGGCTCTTCATATCCAGGGACCTTCAAATGTGTCTTCTTTTTTATGTCTGTATATTCAACCTACAAACAGAAAGCAGCTTGTAAAGTGTATATAGAGTATTTACTACACCATCTAAAACTTGATCATGAAGGGCGATTTGCTCACCTCAATATCAGAGATTGCGGTACGCAAGACACAATCCCAATGCACCATACGTGGAGCCCTTGATAGATGATAATTAAAGTTAATACAAAGCCAAAACCAATTCAAAAACTTACGCAAGCAAAGAAAACGGTAGCTTCCCACCCATAGGCAAGAAGACATTCACATGCACATAATGAGGAGAGAAGGCAAACAAAAGAGGAAGAAAAAGAGCTACTTACCTGTATATAAGACCTTCATTGGACAGCCTAACAAATGCTTCAGTAACAGCCTTAGACCTTTTCTCATCCATGGTAAAGCACTGATTTGGGAGAACATGTTGGAGCACAATATATAAGTATAACTATAATAACTTCAGGATTTTCTCGACTAACGAAGAAAATGGTAAAATCTCGATTCATACCTCACGAGACCAATCAAGTGACGCACCCAGGCGACGTAATTGCTTCAGTATAGTACCCCCATACTCATTCTTCCAATTCCAGACCTAAAAAACATCAACAAGTACAATTAATAAATATATGGGTGCAATGACTTGTTAAAAATTAGTACTTGGCTTCCTTATTCAACTCTTCAGCAGATACCTTGTCTCAGACTGACAAAGCAGGCAAGGCAACAATTGGAAGGATACTACAGCCAGTAAAGTGATTTTTGATGAGAATGAAAAGCCAATAATGATAACACTAAGATAAGTTAAAGACATTAAAAGGATGTTAGCACTTCGCAGCATGTACTCACTTCAGATACGAAGTTCTCCCGACCAATATCATGTCTAGTCAAATTCCTCTCCCGCATGATCTTCTTTTCCACAACAACCTAGATTCAGCAACCACGACACAGAATTAGAAATAGCATATAGGAATGCAAAGAGCAGAAACGACCATGTTATTGTAAGTAAAAATAATTGAATAGCCTTAAAATCCCTGCTATACCACGTTTCAAATCCCTAACAAATCTTTGGGAAAAAATTTAGCGTTTTAGGAACAGTAAACTGACATAAGGCACTATCTTATTTTTTTAACTTTTAGTAGCAATTTTGTCCTTGACTCTGATTCATCTTGAAAAAGACAGCAATTTCAACAATCCTCTATAAGTAAAAATTTATTCAAGTTCTGATGATATGACTGTATCTAAGTAATTGTCGTTCCGTAAGACCGTAATAAAAAATCTTTTTCAGATTTTCTCCAGAAAGTTAAATAATTCGATTCGGATAAACTTAAATTCTCATATTACAAATATCCTGAGCTGTCATATCGCATCATGGTAAACAATTCCATAAAATATGCCTATTTGAATCATTTTCATTATTTAAAACATGTTAGTTGCTATTTATCTTTCTTATGTTATTTTTCAAGATACTATATGAAATACATACAAATAAACTAGTAGACAAAATAATGCTGGCGTCTCCAATTGGTTTTAGTTTATATTTTGACACAGATCATAAATAGCACCTTGGACTTGGTTGCAAAACAAAAGGATACACTAGAAGAATAGCAGCTTGTTGGGAAAAAGAGAGAGAGAGAGAGAGAACTGCAGCTTGGTTTCGAAGGGGGGCGGGAAAAAGATGAAACAATGAGGCTGAAGAAGATTAGGCATGTTAGTTTAGTAAAATATATTAGAAAGTATACAAGTTACTAAGGATAAAATGATAAAGTTCTTGCTCAAACTAAAAGTGCTTATAAGCTGAAAAATCATAAGTTGGGGAGACCAGCTTATGGCTCTTGGCTGATTTTAGCTTATAAGCATTTGGCTTATAAGCAATATTTTTACCAAACGAATAGATAAGCTAAAAAGTGCTTATAAGCTAATTTGAGTGGCTTACAAACTTAGCCAAACACCCTCAAACAAGAAAATTGGTAATGCCAGGATTTGACATGTTTGAGACACAACCTGGGTTGCGATTCCAGCATGATCCATCCCTGGGATCCACAAGGCATTGTATCCAGACATTCTCCGCCAACGAATAATTGTATCCTGCAAAATAAAGGTAAAATATAAAATCCGTACAAATAGATGAACACTCTATACTAGGCTCGATGATTCTAATACCTGGATGGCAGCTGTAAGTGCATGTCCTATATGGAGAGCGCCAGTCACATTTGGTGGGGGCAAGACCTGCATATAAGCAAACAGGTAAGCAGCTTGGGAAAAGGAGTCCAAGTTAGACAAGGTACACAATACCAAGCAAATCTTTCATCACAGTTTATTTTCCCTTCCAAATTATTAAGCAATACAATTCACCAAGTGATTGTCTCAGATGAGATGATACCACTTAAGTCCACCATTATAATACTCTGGAAAAACCTTTTTTTTAGCTTTTGGGCGCATATGCACATTAACTGTAAATAAGTAAATGGAGTCTTATTGATGACTCGGAATTCCATCCAGGCAACAGTTTGGTCGTGGGTATTGGTGGGTAATCAGGAGAAAAAGCCTCCCCAAAATGTTTGAAGACGAAAAGGATATACTTAGTCCTAAACTCAACTCTTCTGTTTTGCTTTCTTTTCGGAACAAAATGGTTTTTGTAAATGATTTTGACTGGCATGTTTGACTTAATTAGCTCACTGCAAAATCTATGTAACATTCGTCTCTACTCCTTTCTCAAACTATCAGCACACACTTGATACTAGTCTGTATTAGTAAAATAACACATTATCAGAAACTAAAAGAGTAAATAGATTTCCCTCTGATTGGGAGTAATAACATTTTCCCCTTTAAAATCCTAGAGAAATGAGGCTGATATTGACAAAGCTATCGAAGAATACTCAAGGAAAATGAGCAAATACAACTTTCCTCTATTTGTTTAGAGCATTTTTGCTATTCATGAGAAAGAGGGTAAAAAAATGATTTCGAAAACCTACATCATGAACACCAAAGCACGGTAAGATAACAAATAAAAGGTTCTATAACTACATATATTCAAACGTTAACATCCCAAGTAAAAATGTATGTTGCTCGGACTCTCTAAAAGTGTTGTTGCACCCGTGTCGGATCCTCAAAAAATGCACTAAATTTGGAGGATCCGACACATACCCAACAACATTTTTGAAGAGTCCGAATAACATAACTAAAAATTGCTATGTCGTGAGATACCAACATGTGCTTCACCTTAAAAAGCTCTCTACGAACTCAAAGTACACATAGTTCCTATATGTCCTATATATTCATTCATACCAACATCTTCAACTAGAACATCATATGAACTAAAATGGTAAACTTACAATCACAAAAGCTGGCTTAGAGCTGTTTGGGTCAGCAACAAAGAAATTGGACTTTTCCCACCATGCATACCACCTATTCAAGTTAATATAAGGAATCATGATAGTGTGCTAAGAAGAGAGCACTCTTTCCTGAATTGCTAGTATTTCTTTAAAAGAAGTATAAGTAGCACGTAAAGGTAGAAAAAAAAAAATTTCATACTCACAATTTCTCTACAGCACTGGGACTATAAGTTTTTGCCATTTGACGGGAGAGCTGCTTCTTCTCTCCCAGGGGTGTCCCTGGATCAACAAAATCTTCATAATTTTCCTCTTCACCCTCCATTTTTGAGTTCTTCTTCTTATCCTTCTTTGACACATTGGAAGCAGCTTGTGCCTTAATACAGACGAACCATGTCAGAGAACAACAACAACAACCCAGTATAATCTCATTAGTGGGGTCTGGGGAGGGTAGTGTGTACGCAGACCTTACCCCTACCCTGGGGTAGAGAGGCTGTTTCCAAATGACCCTCGGCATCCTTCCCTCCAAGAACTCCCCACCTTGCTCTTGGGGTGACTCGAACTCACAACCTCTTGGTTGGAAGTGGAGGGTGCTTACCATCAGAGCAACCCACCTTGTCAGACGAACCATGTCAGAGAAGCTTAAATAAATTAGATAAGACTAGAATCAACTTTCATAATTTATCACTATGTGAGCTTGCTGAAGGTCTTGTAATAGCTGCACCAAGAGTTCAGTAATTTCTTTTCCTTTGAAAAGAATATGTAGAGAATGGCATAACAGAAACAACTAAGCCATTCCACCAACACAGACATTTATGAAATACACAAGTATCAACCATAACTAGATAAATAAGCAAAAATAGTTTTCTTTACCTGTTTTGCTGCTTCCACTTTTAGTGCAGCCTTGAGTTTTTTCAGTTCTTTCTCTCTAGCCTATCACAACCAATAAACACAAAAGAAACACTTAGTAAATGTATGACCAGCACACACATTAAAAGTAAATACATTAAAAGCGCAAAAAAGATTTTAAACAATACTATCTAGAAAGCCAACAGTGTTTCATGCTACTAGCAGTAGCATAATCCCTCCTCTTCCTACTATATCCAAGAAGGCGTGTGTCTGGTTCTTTATGTCCCAATTTATCACCTAATTTAAGTTCAAATTCTAAATTTTCCTTTTTTTACCCTAATATTTAAGACTAGTTTTAGACCACAAGTTTCAAAAGTTTTTCTTTCATTCTTAAATTTCATCGCCAATCAAATATCACCATATAAAGCGGGACGGAAGGAGTATCCATTTTAGAATATTTTGAATCAATCAATTAACTGTGTCAATCCTAAGTTAGAAACAATATACTTGAATAAATCAAAAAATATTTGGATTTAACAAGGAACTAATGTTTGGACACGGTTCACTGTGAAGAACCACCCTTCGCAACAAAACCAAAAAAAGTATCGAACAAACCTTTTCTTCCTTTTTCTTTTTCTTTTCAAAATCTTCAAGAGTTAATTCCTTTCCATCTGATGTTGCTGCAGCTGCCACCTATTAGAAACTCAAGTCACTCTAAAACCAAAAACACAATAAAGAAAACCAAACAGAAAATTTGATTCTTACCATCATCGTATCGGCTGTAGAAGAGAAAATACAATGGCGCATAAGAGAAGGACGAAGAATCCGCGGCTGATGGAGGAGGTTGACTCAGTCTAGGAGGCCTTGACAAGACCTAAGGCAAGCCATTAGGAGACAAAACTTTTAGCTTCTTATTGGTGTGCCATGATGAACGAAGAAAGCATGCAGACCCTCATGACAATAGAGATTCAGCAAAATTTCCACCCAAAAAAAAACATTTACCAAAAAACACACAAAGTAATGAAAATTCACAGTGCTACAAAATTATGAGCTCACTTTACAAAACAGTCCATATCCAACAGAAAAAATAAAGTTAAATAATTCAAAAGCACAATAACAAAAGCTTCACTTTTTTAACCAAGACCACTCAAAGAGAACGAACAGATACTCGCACTGTCAACCCCACAACAACATCAAACCTTTCGGAACAAAAGACTAAAAGCTTCAGAGCTCTTTATTGGGTCCTCCATGACAAAATAACAAAGAATACCTAAACCTAACATTAATAGAAATTCAAACACACACACATAATCTTTAGAAAAACACTGAATCATTAGAGCTACCTTAAAATTAACAAATAAAGGAGAAGAAAGAACCTGAGAGTCGAAATTACTCTGTTTGTAACTATGCTGGCTGTTGCAGAAGGAGGAAACCAACTTTGCAACTCCGTTTGTAAATATGCTGGCTGTCGCGTGTAAAGGAGCATATTTATAATCTCTTTGCTTGAACCGACATTGTGGCCTTGACAAAGGCTAAAGGTCGAAATTACAAATTCTCGCTAATACAAATCCAAAAGCTAACTGGTCGGTTTAAAAAAGGAAATTTGGCACCGGGTTAGAAGGCACCCAATTAATTGGCATAAAAAAAACTAGAGGTGATATGGGGCCGGGCCGGGTTGCTTAAAAAAAAAAGTAACTGGCCGGTCACCAATCCGGACCGATTCCGATTTTTTCCCAACCGGTTCTATCGAGTTCGGGTGATTTAATGAATCAAAACGGTTACGAACCTGTGTCGGACCGGGTTATTTGTAAAAAAACAATTGTATTTTGTATAACTATCGTAATTTATATTAAGATAAAGTAAAAATATAAAACAAAAAAATAATCTTATAAAAGAAATATTTGAATAAAGGATGCAAAGGCTTTAAAATCCTTATATTTGAATATTTCATTAAACTTTTAAGATAATAGAATACAATGAAGATGAAAAAAAATTGCACTTATAATTTGCAAATTCTTTTTTTATTTCAAACTTGTTGTGACCACCTAATTTTTGACTATATTTGAATTTTTATTACCTTCTACTATGTAAATACTTTCAGAAATTTAATATATATATTTTTTAGCTTTGTTACATTTTTTTAGGGTAAAAATTAATAATAATTTAAAAGGTCAATTATTACTATTAGTATTATTTTTATTTTTATTTTTATCTTTATTTTATATAAAATGAATTAAAAACATTAAAAAAAATATATTATTTAATTAACTTTTGTTTTTTAAATTTCGGATGAGAATTAAAAAAATACTAAAAGTAGAAATATAAAATTTAAAAGTAAAAGTAAAAGTAGGTAGAAATTATTTAATAAAAAAAGTGAAAAAAAATGAAAAATTAAAAAAATAAAAGTAAAAGAATGTGAAAATTTAAAAAAATGAAAAGTAAAATAATGTTGGAATTAAAAATTAAAAGTAAGGGTATCTGAATTTTTTTTAATAAAAGAAAAAGTAAGTGGAAATTTAAAAACAAAAGTAAAATAAGTGGGAAATAAAAAAAGAAAAGTAAAAAAAGTGGGATTTTAAATATATTAAAAGTAAAAAAAGTGAGAAATTAAAAAATAAAAGCAAAGAAAAGTGGGGAATTATTTTTTAAAAAAAAAATAAGAAAAATGGGAAGTGGGAATTCCTTTTAATTAATAAATAAAAAAAATCTGAAAATTTCGAAAATCTTTCTATAAATAGAAGAGAAATGTGAGGGAATAAAAAGGGGAGAGAAGAATGAAAAAAAAGAGGGAGGAAGGAATTGAGAGAAATTTATTTTCTTCTTCTAGGATAAGGAAATTTCTACTCGTGTCATTCTTTCTTCGTCTTTCTTTCTAAAAATCCAGTAAAATCATCCACCCCCCCAAAAAAAATAGCTTTAAACCCGCAAAAACAAGCCACTAAATCACCGGTTTTGCAAGGTCGATGAGGGTTGCAAGTCGCAATATTTTGTTCGAGGTTTCGTGGCCGGTGAAAGCTCAAGTCAACACTCGTCGAATTGTTTAGCGCTCTTGTAATTTCAACTCTGTTAATTTATATCAAAGGTCTGTTATTTTCCTTTCTTCACTGATTATAATTGTTCATTTGCCTTCTTGTCTATTGGTGTGATTATTGGGTTGCATGAAGTAGTAGTTCACTCTATTGATATTTGGATAATTTGAATCTGATTATTTCCTTATTCATATGTTTATTGGACCATGATGTTAATTTTAGAGTTGCAAAGTTTTATTTTGAGTTGATTTAACCGGATAAAGGGTCTATTGAATCACTATAATTTGGCTTGTTTACTAATTTTGTTTATGAGATTGTGGTGTCATTAGTTTTGTTTAAGAAATATACAGAATATGGATTATTGGGTTGGATAATTTGCTTGGGCCACGATTTGTTTCTAAGGAAATTAGTTTTTGGGCTGTTGGAGAAGAAACGATTTTGGGCCAAAAGATTTAGCCTCATCAGGCCCAAAGTAATAAATAACATAGCTGACCCATCTTTCTCTAAACTAGCCCAATTTTCTATAAATAATAAATTCAATTCTTCCACAAATAATTCCATATCTCATGACCTTACAATAATCTAAAAATTAGTAATTGAATAATATTCGAATATCGTAGCTTGCTTTAGGCGCGATTAATAATAAATCATCGTGATTGTGGGTACGGTTTCCGTGGCATGATCACGATGCGTAATCCCCAATTCGAGTATGCGTTTCACGTGACTCGACCACAACTTCAAATAATAATAAATAAAATTAAACACGTTGTAGATTGCGGGTGTGTTTCACGTGATGCGATTTGCGATGTGTATAAACAACGAGTGTACGACAACGTAACTCATCTCATATTAGTTCCATAAATAATTAAAAGCGGTTAAAAGTAAAAAAAATACACAATAGGTTTTAAGCATGTAATAAATCACATAATTAAGCTAATTATTAATAGTTGAGCGACCGTGCTAAAACCACGAAACTCGGGAGTGCCTCACACCTTCTCTCGGGTTAACAGAATTCATTATCCGGTCTTCTGTGTTCGCAGACCATAAATAAGAGTCAATTTTCCTCGATTTGGGATTCTAAAATAAATCGGTGACTTGGGATACCATAAATTATTTCAAGTGGCGACTCTGAATAAATAAATAATCTCATTTCGAATAATGTCACTTAAATTGAAAAAACTCCCTATCCCCTATCCCCTCGGGAAAAATGAGGTGTGACAGCTCTGGCGACTCTGCTAGGGACTAGAACCCAGAATCTCTGGTTCACGGTTCAGAATTCGAGCTTACATGACTTTTATACTTGACTTTTATTTATTATATGATTTTTACGTATTTGAGCCCAATATGCTAAATGCCACTTTTTACCGCTTTGCACTTTTGTGAACTATATATAAATTATTACTGTAACGACCCGGCCGGTCGTTTTGAGAACTTAAGTCTCGTTCGGCGGCATAAGGTACTGAGCATCTTCTTATTATGTGTATTGACTTGCGTGCGTGGTTGAATTCAGTTACCGGATGATTTAGAGTGATTTGGGACACTTAGTCCCTAAAATAGAAGCTTAAGTCTTAGGATTTTGACCATAGTCAGAACTATGCGAAGACGACTCCGGAATGGAGTTTCATCGGTTCCATTAGCTCTGTGGGGTGATTTTGGACTTAGGAGCGTGTCCGGACTGTAAATTCGAGGTTTGTAGCTGATTTAGGCTTGAAATGACGAAAGTCGAATTTTTGGAGATTTGGACCGGAAGTGAACTTTTTGATATCGGGGTCAGAGTGCGATTCCGAGAGTTGGAACAGCTCGGTTATGTTATTTGGGACTTGCCTGCAAAATTGGACGTCATTCCGGGTTGATTTGATAGGTTTCGGCACGGGTTTTAGAAGTTGAAAGATTTGAAATTTATAAGTTCGATTCTTGGTGCGATTCGTAGTTTCAACGTTGATTGATGTGATTTGAGACCTCGAGCGGGTCCGTGTTAGGGTATAGAACTTGTTGTTATGTTTAGACGGGGTCCTGGGGGCCTCGGGTGAGTTTCGGATGGGCTACGGGTCTTTTCGCCCTATTTTTGAATTGTTGTTATCTGTCATCTGGTTTCCTTCATCGCGTTCGCGTCCTTGCCTTCGCGTTCGCGTAGTGTTATTTTGGAGCGTGAAATAATTCCTCTTCGCGTTCGCATTCGCGAAGTTCTGCCACCCCTTCTTCGAGTTCGCATTTCCTATCTTGCGTTCGCGAAGTGAAAACCAGGCCCTGGGCACTGGTGATCATTTTCCTCTTCGCGTTCGCGTGTCACTTACGTGTTCGCATAGTTATTCCATTACACTATTCGCATTCGCGTACTACTTCATGCGTTCGCAAAGAGCAGTCGTTGGGCCATCATATTTTTCCTCTTCGCGTTCGCGGACGTGTTGTCGCGTTCGCGGATGTGTTGTCACGTTCGCGAAGAACAACTGGGCAGCTTTGTTTCTCTTCTTCGCGAACGTGTCCCTTTCTCCGCGTTCGCGATGCACAAAACCCCTGGGCAGAATATAAAGTCCTCTATTCCGAGGGTTTGCCATTTTCACCATTTTTGGAGTTCTAGAGCTCGGTTTTGAGCGTTTCCTTGTGGGTTTTTCATGCAAATCGATTGGGTAAGTATTATTCACCTAGAATTTATTTATTTCCATGACTCTATCTTTATTTTTATCATTTAATTTATGTTTTGAGTTGAGGAAAATGGTGGTTTTTGAAAGAAAAATGCAAAGTGAAAAATCACGATTTGAGGGACGAAATGGTATTGGAATTTGATGATTTTGATATGGTTAGACTCGTGAGTGAATGAGTGTTTGTATTTTGTAACTTTTACCCGATTCCGAGATGTGGGCCCGGGTCGACTTTTAGGGTGGATTTCGGGATTATTTATTAAAGTATTGATTTTATTAATTAGATGAGTCTATTATGGTTGTATTCATGTTATGTAATTGTGTTTGGCTATATTTGGGCCATTCGGAGTCGGATAATTTTAAAAAAAGGGCATTCTTACAGACTGGTTGAGCTTGGGTTGAGGTAAGTATCCTGCCTAACCTTGTGTGGGGGATTTTTCCCTTAGGATTGAGTCTTCTATGTTGATTGTAGTCCATGCACGCGAGGTGACGAGTGCGTGCTCGGACTTATTTGTGAAACGTTGGCCTCTTAGGATTCTTAGGTCCTTATATTCACTAAGTATGAAGCTGTTCTTGATATGATTAAGTTTTTATTTACTAGTTTCATCTCTACATATTTTAATTAGAATTAATTGCTTTCAGGATTCACTCTTATTGCCTATTTGACTCTTATTTGACTTAACTGAAGATTTTACCTCCTCTATTGTCATGCTATCTTTTCATAACTGCTTATCTTTATTTGAAATTCTTATTATATTATCTTATAATTTGTTCAGTCTTAATTAAGGTTATGATTATCTTTCCGCTGCTTATCCTTAATTAAATTGTTGAAAATCCTTAGTAATTTCTCAACCTTAAAAGAAGTTTTAGATATCCTATATCTAAGTCGACTTGTTTTATTTGGAATTATTTGACTCGTATTAGTTTCCATGTTGTTGAAATGTATATTGTGGGATCATTGATACACATTAGTTTCCCTTTGTGGAGTTGTTCTCTCTACGCCTAGCATTCTTTACTATGGTTATTCCTTGTGATTTGGTCCCACTTTTTTCCTGTGATTTAAAAGTTCTTGAGTTGATTTACTTGTCGTACTTTGTATCATTGCCATTATTGTTGTTGTATTTGTTATTGTGATGCACGAGGTTTCTGCCGTGCGGTTGTTGTTATGGGGTTGCATCAGGTTTCTGCCGTGCTATTATTACTATTGATGTTTGCACATGCGG
>AWOL01S0015237.1:5041-22341 GCA_000715115.1 Nicotiana otophora | reverse complement strand
AATTGTCCGAGGTTCGGTACCTCATGGAGTTGTTGACTAAAACCTGATGTAAAAGCGGTTGTAATTACTAAGTTATTACTTGTCCTTGTTGTATTCGTGATTCCGGATTTAGGTTGTGTTTCATTCACTTTGTCTGCGTCATTTTCATGATATTCCGATGATACTTGTTGTTTCTTGCTTTAATGCCATTACTGTATTGTGAGCCATATTGCATAGTCTTTATGTAGACATCATACTTCTGTTATTCATGTACTTATATCTGTTCAGTTTATTAGACCAGTGGGTATCTTGACTGTTCCTCGTCACTACTCCGTCGAGGTTAGTCTTGATACTTGCTGGGCACCGCTGTGGTGTGCTCATGCTACTCTTCTATACATTTTTGTACAGATCCAGGTACTTATTCGTTAGCTAGCTATGTGGACTGTTGCTGTGGAGATTTAGGTAAACCTGCTGCTGCATTCGCAGGCTTCGGAGTCACCTTCAACCTTTTCGTTTTGCACTGTTTATTCTTATTTCTGGACAGTTGTATTTAGAAGTTTTCTAGCAAACACTTCATTAGAGCTTATGACTTGTACTACCGGTTTTGGGAATTTTAAGAGATTCTATTTAAATAATGTTGTTTTAATTATTGTTAGGCTTACCTAGTCCCTAAGACTAGGTGCCATCACGATACCCAAAAGGAGGGAAAATTGGGTCATGACAAGTTGGTATCAGAGCTCTTGGTTCATAGGTGCTACAAGTCATAAACGAGTTCAGTAGAGTCTTTTGGATCAGTATGGAGACGTCTGTATTTATCTTCGAGAGGCTACAGAACTATTTGGACAATTTCACTTCTTTCATTCCTATCATGCGGGCTTATTGATCTCGGAGTTTGAACTTTTATCATTCCATTCTCTCACAGATTCTGAGGACACGAGCAGCAGTTATCGACGATGCTGCTCCCGGAGCAGGTATCGCTAGGGGCAGAGGTCGATGAGGAGTATGTGTCGCAGCTAGAGCGCCTACCAGAGCAGCAGTTGAGGAGTCGCCAGTAGTTCCAGTTAGGGAGCAGGTACCGGAGGCGCCTGTTGTTACCCCCGGACTTCAGGACACCTTAGCACGGTTCCTGAGCATGATTGGTACATTGGCTCAGGCGGGGTTGATTCCGGTTGCACCAGCTATTTCACAGACCAGGGGAGGAGCCCAGACTCCCGCCGCCCACACCCCAGAGCAGCGAGTTCATGTTGGTCAGGTTCTAGGTGTCATGGCGACACAGCCTGTGGTCCCAGTTCAACCCGTGGTCAGGGCAGCAACATCTGAGGAAGAGCAGCTTAAACTTGCAAGGTTCAAGAAATATGACCCTCCTACATTTAGTGGTTTGGCTTTAGAGAGTGCATATG
Organism: Nicotiana otophora; assembly: GCA_000715115.1. NCBI lineage: Eukaryota > Viridiplantae > Streptophyta > Magnoliopsida > Solanales > Solanaceae > Nicotiana > Nicotiana otophora. The sequence continues at coordinate 20,962 of AWOL01S0015237.1, read as the reverse complement.
GTTTTCTGGAGGAGTGTCACCGCATTCTCCGTACTATGGGTATTGTGGAGACGAGCGGGGTTGCTTTTACTACGTTCCAGCTCAAGGGAGTGGCTTATCAGTGGTGGCAGGCATATGAGTTGGGTAGCCCAGTCGAGTTAGCTTCACTTACATAGGTTCAGTTTTCAGAGATGTTCCTAAGAGAGTTTGTACCTCAGTCCCTTCGAGATGCATGGCGCGCGGAGTTTGAACAGTTGCGCCAGGGCACTATGTCAGTATCAGAGTATGCCGTGAGATTCAGTGATTTGGTCAGGCATGCACCTGCTTTGGTCGCCACAGTTAGAGAGCGTGTCCCTAGATTCATTGAGGGATTCAGACATGATATTCGGTTCAGCATGGCTCGGGAGTTAGAGTCACATATTTCGTTTTAGCAGGTGGTAGGGATCGCTCGCCATGTAGAGGGCATATGGGATCAGGAGAGAGAGAACATGCGAGGCCATAAGAGAGAGTACAGGCGAGATCAAGAGAGAGAGGACAGAGAGGTGAGGAGGCCTAGTAGACCAGAGAGATCTACTAGTCCTTATTTTGGAGGCAGGGTACAACATGGTAGAGGTTTTGTGGGTCAGCCAGTTCAGTTTGCACTTCAGGATTCGCACAGTGCTTCAGGTGCTCATGGGTCTCAGAGTACCCGTACCGCACAGTTCCCACAGCCACATCAGTAGAGAGGTTCCTTCGAGTGTGGAGATACCGGCCACATGGTGAGAGATTGTCCTAGACTCCGGACAGGCGTATCACAACGGAGTATTCAGGCGAGTAGAGGGCACCCAAGAGGGGAAGGCCCGGCCCATTGATGTGTTTCATATAGTAGGCTTGAGGTCATTGCTCTAGATGATGTCATACATGTATGCGTTTGATTTGTTACAAAGGGGCACTATTCGTATTTGATTCGGTTCTGCTTATCGGGGCGAGTTTCCCTATTTGTTGTTCCACCTATGGGTGAGTTCATGACTCAGTATTCTGTATATGTCTTTGCCCTATTGGGAGACTCTATGAGCGGTAGCCCGTGTCTATCGTTTGTTTTCTATTCATTATTGAAAGTTACGAGACTATAAGTGAATTCATGTTGTCCATTATGGTAGGTTTGATGTGATTCCTGAGTAAATTTGGTTATAATTTGTGAATTGATACTCTACCGGGGTGAGAATTTAGCAATTGTTGAGATTTTATTGGTAAAATTGAGTTAGTAGAATATTTCCATTGGTATGATGTGTATTCGACTTTTGATTCAGAGTTGAGGGCGAGACCCTCGCGACTCCATGTGATTTGTTATGTTTGAGCCGGACTGCGTGCCACGGTGGAGGGTGATAACGGGATGAGATCTTTATGATTTGTTCATGTACTTTGATTTTTCCTTTTGAATTGATTCATAGTAGGGTATTGTTAGAAAGTTATGCCTGTCGGGGTTGTTTGATATTTATCTTATGTGTTTCTCTTTCTATACTTAGTCAATTTCGTTATGTGCTTCTTGAGTTTTAGTTGCGGGGTGTGTGCCCGATGGCGTTAGTTGTGACTTGTTGAATTGGGTGTATAGTTATGAGGTCTTCGTGTTTCTTGCATCATTATCAGCGTCGTGGAGGTTTGAAACGGGTTACTAATGGATATGGGTCTAATTGTCGGTGCTGGTTTTGATTTCTGGCAGCTATTGTGATAAAAAATGTTATTATGGGCATATGTGTGGTGTTTTGTTGTGTGGTCGTACCTTGTGGGTGTAGGCATGAGTTGTTACAGCTGGTTGAGACTGTTATCGGTTATGGATTTAGAATCGGGTCTTTTGAAGACAAATGGAAGGTGAGAAGTTTAACTCTAAGGCTTATCGGTGTTGGCAAAAAGGATGAATTACAGTTGGGATGGTGTCGTCAGGCTTATGTGAATTGGGGTGACGTGGAGTCGCTCGCGAGTGTGTGTTGGATATGTACTTTCAGTGATTTGAAGACTTCGAGGCGATTCTTAGCATGTTCGAGGACGAATGTTTGTTTAAGAGGGGAAGGATGTAACGATACCTGGCCGGTCGTTTTGAGAACTTAAGTCTCGTTTGGCGGCATAAGGCCCTGAGCAGCTTCATATTATGTGTATTGACTTGCGTGCGTGGTTGAATTCAGTTACCGGATGATTCAAAGTGATTTGGGACACTTAGTCCCTAAAACGGAAGCTTAAGTCTTAGGATTTTGACCGTAGTCGGAACTATGCGAAGACGACTCCGAAATGGAGTTTCGTCGGTTCCATTAGCTCCGTGGGTTGATTTTGGACTTAGGAGCGTGTCCGGACTGTAAATCCGAGGTCTGTAGCTGATTTAGGCTTGAAATAGTGAAAGTCGAATTTTTGGAGATTTGGACCGGAAGTGGACTTTTTGATATCGGGGTCGGAGTGCAATTCTGAAGTTGGAACAGCTCGGTTATGTTATTTGGGACTTGCCTGCAAAATTTGACGTCATTCCAGGTTGATTTGATATGTTTCGGCACGGAATTTAGAAGTTGAAAGATTTAAAATTTATAAGTTCGATTCTTGGTGCGATTCGTAGTTTCGAAGTTGATTGATGTGATTTGAGACCTCGAGCGGGTCTGTGTTAGGGTATAGAACTTGTTGGTATGTTTAGACGGGGTCCCGGGGGCCTCGGGTGAGTTTCGGATGGGCTACGGGTCTTTTCCTCCTATTTTTGAATTGTTGTTATCTGTCATCTGGTTTCTTTCATCGCGTTCGCGTCCTTGCCTTCGCGTTCGCGTAATGTTATTTTGGAGGGTGAAATAATTCCTCTTCGCGTTCACAGTCACCCTCTCGCGCTCGCGAAGTTCTGCCACCCCCTTTTTCGCGTTCGCATTCCCTATCTCGCGTTCGCGAAGTGCAAACCAGCCCTTGGCACTGGTGATCATTTTCCTCTTCGCGTTCGCGTGTCACTTACGCGTTCGCGTAGTTATTCCATTACACTATTCGCATTCGCGTACTACTTCACGCGTTCGCAAAGAGCTGTCGTTGGGCCATCATATTTTTCCTCTTCACGTTCGCAGACGTGTTGTCGTGTTCGCGGATGTGTTGTCACGTTCGCGAAGAACAACTGGGCAGCTTTGTTTCTCTTCTTCGCGAACACGTCCCTTTCTCCGCGTTCGCGATGCACAAAACCCCTGGGCAGAATATAAAGTCCTCTATTCCGAGAGTTTGCCATTTTCACCATTTTTGGAGTTCTAGAGCTCGGTTTTTTGCGTTTCCTTGTGGGGTTTTCATGCAAATCGATTGGGTAAATATTCTTCACCTAGAATTTATTTATTTCCATGACTCTATCTTTATTTTTATCATTTAATTTGTGTTTTGAGTTGAAGAAAATGGTGGTTTTTGAAAGAAAAATTCAAAGTGAAAAATCACGATTTGAGGGACGAAATGGTATCAGAATTTAATGATTTTGATAGGGTTAGACTCGTGAGTGAATGAGTGTTCGTATTTTGTGACTTTTACCCGATTCCGAGATGTGGGCCCGGGTCGACCTTTAGGGCGGATTTCGGGATTTTTTATTAAAGTATTGATTTTATTAATTAGATGAGTCTATTATGGTTGTATTCATGTTATGCAATTGTGTTTGGCTAGATTTGGGCCATTCGGAGTCGGATAATTTTAAAAAAAGGGCATTCTTACAAACTGGTTGAGCTTGGGTTGAGGTAAGTATCCTGCCTAACCTTGTGTGGGAATTTTCCCCTTAGGATTGAGTCTTCTATGTTGATTTTAGTCCATGCACGCGAGGTGACGAGTGCGTGCTCGGACTTATTTGTGAAAAGTTGGCCTCTTAGGATTCTTAGGTCCTTATATTCACTAAGTATGAAGCTGTTCTTGATATGATTAAGTTTCTATTTACTAGCTTCATCTCTACATGCTTTAATTAGAATTAATTGCTTTCAGGATTCACTCTTATTGCCTATTTGACTCTTATTTGACTTAACTGAAGATTTTACCTTCTCTATTGTCATGCTATCTTTTCATAACTGCTTATCTTTATTTGAAATTCTTATTATATCATCTTATAATTTGTTCAGTCTTAATTAAGGTTATGATTATCTTTCCGCTGCTTATCCTTAATTAAATTGTTGAAAATCCTCAGTAATTTTTCAACCTTAAAAGAAGTTTTAGATATCCTATATCTTAGTCGACTTATTTTATTTGGAATTATTTGACTCGTATTAGTTTCCCTGTTGTTGAAATGTATATTGTGAGATCATTGATACACATTAGTTTCCCTTTGTGGAGTTGTTCTCTTTACGCCTAGCATTCTTTATTGTGGTTATTCCTTGTGATTTGGTCCCACATTTTTCCTGTGATTTAAAAGTTCTTGAGTTGATTTACTTGTCGTACTTTGTATCATTGCCATTATTGTTGTTGTATTTGTTATTGTGATGCACGAGGTTTCTGCCGTGCGGTTGTTGTTATGGGGTTGCATCAGGTTTCTGCCGTGCTATTGTTACTATTGATGTTTGCACATGCGGTATGACAAGGTGGGATATATATATGTGTGGGTTGCGCATGTGGCGAGACAAGGTGGGAACATTATTATGCACGTGTGGCGAGACAAGGCGGGCATTTATGTTACTATTGCACACGTGGAGACACAAGGTGGGCTGTGTCAGGGATTGATTTGTTATGATTTATGGCGTGGGGGCATTCTTGTTATTGATATTTGTGTAGTGGTATACATACCTATGTGAGCTTTATCTTGTGAAAGATGTGAGAAACTATTCTACGTGTTGTCCGTTCTTCTTCTTCCTTATGCTTATTTGCTGGTATGGACTATGTTAGGACATTTGCACCAGCATACACGTAGTTAAGCACTCTTACCGGATAAGAGGTGTTCTTGATATTGTTGATCATAGATGCTCACCCTTGTTTACTTGCCTTCTATGTGAGAATGGCTTTATTGGCACGTGAGTCGTCAGTGTGGTTATGAGGTATTATGAGGGCACAGGATGCCAAGTGTTAGGGTTCAGGTTGAGATCCGTGAGTTGTAAATTGTTCGAGGTTCGGTACCTCGTGGAGTTGTTGACTAAAACTTGATGTAAAAGCGGTTGTAATTACTGAGTTATTACTTGTCCTTGCTGTATTCGTGATTCCGAATTTAGGTTGTGTTCCATTCACTTTGTCTGCGTCATTTTCATGATATTCTGCTGATACTTGTTGTTTCTTGCTTTAATGCCATTACTATATTGTGAGCCATATTACATAGTCTTTATGTAGACATCATACTTCTATTATTCATGTACTTATATCTGTTCAGTTTATTAGACCAGTGGGTATCTTGACTGTTTCTCGTCACTACTCCACTGAGGTTAGTTTTGATACTTACTGGGCACCGCTGTGATGTGCTCATGCTACTCTTCTGCACATTTTTGTGCAGATCCAGGTACTTGTTCGTTAGCTAGTTGTGTGGACTGTTGCTGTGGAGACTTAAGGTAAATCTATTGTTGCGTTCGCAGACTTCAGAGTCACCATCAACCTTTTCGTTGTGCACTGTTTATTCTTATTTCTGGACAGTTGTATTTAGAAGTTTTCTAGCAAACACTCTGTAGAGCTTATGACTTGTACTACCGGTTTTGAAATTTTTTAGAGATTCTATTTAAATAATGTTGTTTTAATTATTGTTAGGCTTACGTAGTCCCTAAGACTAGGTGCCATCACGATACCCAAACGGAGGGAAAATTGGGTCGTGACAGTTACGAAAACCCTTTTTCTCTCTGAGTCTTCTAAATCTTCTAGGAAGCGTGCCCTTCGCGTGACTTCTTTTCTGTTAGAGTCATACCCTAATTTTAGAACGAGGATCGGACAAGTTGCAAAGCCGGTGAAGCTTCTGTATTCGTGGTACATTGCCCCCTCCCCCCTCCCCCCCGGCTTGAGTTGTCCGCTCGGGTAAGCAGGTCTAGAACAATACACCAAGGATTTAAACTTAGAATGACATAACCTCATGTCAAATCCCTAGTAGGTACGTTTGTTTGCATCATGTGCATTTGAATTGGGAACTCAACACAGGGGTTGGGTCCGTCTAGGACAGGTGTACCCAAATCAAAAGATTATTCTGATGCATTTTTACGTTCTGCTTGTGCATTTATTTGTTTCGGTTTGTATGTTGACCGATTTCTAGAATAGGGAAAGAAAATCAAGAAAAATCAAGAGTGAGGTAGAAAAAAAAAATGCCCGGTTCTGAAAATCCTGGTATTCAAAATATCCTGAAACTTTGCCGAAATTTTTTTTTAAAAAAAGAAGTAATTTCAAAATAATCATAGTTTCCTGTGCGTCAAAACTTACCGAACTACGCGGGTCTGATTCTCATCGGATGTGAGATACGTAAGCAAACCTCATCGATTCCGACCCCAATTTTCAAAAATCCAAAAATATTTTCATTTAATTTCTTCTTTAGAAGTCTTTCCTTAGAAAATCCCAAACAAAACATTTAAAACCAAAAAAAATAAATTTCTTTCTTTATAGAAGTCTTTCATTTGAAAAAAGAAACAAGTCAAATCAAAATTCAAAAAAAATTTCTACCTTTTTTTTAGAAGTCTTTCTCCCAAAAGATTCAAAAAAGTATTTTCTTACTTTTCAAAAATTCTATAAAAAAAAACAAAGAAATCGAAATCAAAAAAATATTTTCTTTCTTCTTTATAAGTCTTTCTTTCGGAAATTAAACAAAAAAAAGAAGAAAAAATTTAAATAAATAAATAAATAAAGAGTTAGTTTATTTACTTTATTCCTAGTCTTCCTGAACTACTTAATGATCTGATTCATGTGGCGTCATGATACGTAGGCAATCCCCGTTGGATTCAATCATAGCGATAAACAAATTGAGTGAAAAAATAAACCGAAAAAAAATTGAGTGAAAAAGAAAGAAAAGAGTGACAAAAAATAATAGAGAAAAACAAATTATAAAGAGAAAGAAAAAGAAATCAAGATATGAAAAATAAAATTAAAAAAAAGGAAAAAAAAGAGTCTCCCCATATGGAATCAGTTCACCCATATTGGTGAATCATACTCGAACTTATTCTAAAAGCTAGTCAGACTAGGTCTACTGCAGTCTTTAGCCCCGAACCGGCCAAACCCTGAGTCCCTCTCGCACCGAGCTGATGCTAGATGTGAATACCACTCTGGAGCAGTGGGACACGGTACAGAGGATTGTTGGACCCTCAAAAGGGCAGTTGAAGACTTGATTGAAGATGAAAGAATCGTTCTTCGAGACGAATAGGCCCCCAATATGATGAACAATTCTCTGCCTACTCACACCAATGAGCCAGTAGACGGAATGATTTGTGAAGATGGGGAATTTGATCCAGCACTGAAGGTCATTGCAGCCATTGCCGAGACAGAAGAAAAGCCAAAAACGGTCGCCAAGCCTGAAAGTTCCCCATCAGACGGGAATCTCGGTAGCCTGTCTTGCTATCCTTTCTGCTTCCGGATTATCTCAGGGTGTGATCCGGATATTTTACTTTATTGTCTTACTTTTCTATGTAAACCTTTCTATCTTCAAAATTCAAAATTCAAAAAAATAAAATAAAAAGCAAAACCACAACAAAAAAAAAAAAAAAAAATCAAATGAAATTAATATTTCATTGTCTAGGAATGTCTATTTGTTTTTTTTTTATCTTGTCACTTTTCTTATTCTCTTTTCAGTTCTGTTCATGCAGATTTTAATAACATTACATGCTTGCGGACTTCATGACTAGATCCTAAAACTCTGTCAGACTTTGAAATAATGAATCAAGAAGCAGAATGCAATGAAGATGAGGTTAAGGAAATAAAACAAAAAATCTGAACATTATGAGAATAAGCCTATGCCAAGCCCGATTGAAACCTGCAGAAGTTGAAATTCCCTCTCTCCGGGTCATTGTCGAAACCGTGATTGAGGATAAAGATTGGGTCACGAACCGATTGGAACAATTGACACTGATTGATAAAAAATGACTGGCCGCAATTTGCCACGGGCAATTGTACCAACAAAGAATAGCCAATGTCTACAACAAGAAAGTGCGGCCCAGGAAATTTGAAATAGAACAACTCATTGTGAGACATATCCTCCCACCTCATGAAGAAGCTAAAGGAAAATTAGCTCCAAATTGGAAAGATCCATGCATTGTAATGAGAGTACTGCAAAAGAGAGTGGTGTACCTGCGAAGAAACAAAGGAAATGTCCCTGAAACAACTGTCAACGCGGATGCAGTCAAAAGGTACTATGTTTGACCCTTTGTGTGGCATTAATATTCTCTGATTGGGATGATGAAGGCTTTTATTCTCGCTATCCAAACATCATTAACCCTTTTGCTAACCATTTTGAGTCAGTTACATTTCTTTGATTACCCTCTTTGGAACCTGGAAGTTACTACGAAAAAAGAGAAAAAAATCAAAAATAAAGTTCCTTGAACTACGTTCGACTTGATTACGAAAGAATACGTAGGCATCCTCACTCTGGGGTTCAGTCACACAAAAACAAAAACCTAAATTCCCCAAAAGTGAATCTGGGCAGATGTTATAATGATTTGACGATGATTTTGTCTAAAAGGTTCCAAAGTTGTAATTTAATCCAAATCCTTTTTCACCCAAGTCCTTTTCAAACTCCTTCCAATCAAGCAACGAGAATGTTCAAGAATTGAAGGATGCAACCACTTGGATCTGATACAACCAAATTAGAGAAATAAAATGAAAGAGTCTTAATGGTGAAAACCTTTACGGGCACCGTAAGGCGATGGTAAGTAGAGAAATTAAAATGAGAGAGTCTTGTTAGTGAAAACTCGCAAAGAGCACTATAAGGCGATGGTAAGAAGAGAAATAAGAGAGGTCAGCTGGTGAAAACCCACAAAGGGAACCACTGATCGAAAAGGGGATCCTTACAGCCATCGACATCGATAGAGTCCTGGCAAGGTTTCTCAATTTTGAGGTATAAGTTATGATGAATTTCAGGGAGTTGGACGGTTTACACAGATCAGACATCCAGTCCAAGAGGCATGTCATATTCATTGAAGTCCGCATGCACTCCACATAAGTCTGTTTTGTTTTCTCTTTCCCCGAAAGGGATACCTCTTGTTTAAATTTATTTGTCCATTCCATTGCTTGTTTTTCTTTGAATCCCTTTCGGTCCAACTCTGTTCCTAAACCAAGACAAAGAAAGGATGGCAAGATTTATTTACAGGGTTTTTGTCTGATACGAGCCAATATTCAAGAAGGCACCCAGCCTCGGCAGGTGCATCGAGTCGACTCCGACTGGTCATGATGGCCGATGTTTCAAAATCAAAACTCCTGAAAAGAAAGGAAAATCAAAGTCGAATGCCCACAAAGGCAAAATAAAGTTGAAAGGTTAAGTCCCACGTGACTAACTGTCATGGCAAAGTCTGGAAAAGCCAAAGTTACTGAAACAATCAAGGCCACAAAACCAACCACCGTTTCAAACTAACAAATTGTTTTTTTTGTTTGAAAAAATACGAAACAGGTGCAATCCAAAAGCAACCTTACAAGAATCAGGTACAACCAAATAGAAATTGCGCAAAGGCTAGAAACAGTTTTGCATCAACCACTCCAAAAGGGAAGTCTCCTCCAAAACTTCATTCCCGCATTTACTCATTCTCTGAAATAAAAAAGAAAACAAAATGATGATGAAAAGAAAAAAAATGAAAAAAAAAGGTTCAAAATCACAGTAGTATATGGTCTCCAATCCCTAGCTACGCTTTTCCAACATAGGGTCTCCACTCCCTAGTTGATGTTTTTAGACATAGGGTCTCCACTCCCTAGTCGTTTTTCCAACATAGGGTCTCCACTCCCTAGTTGATGTTTTAGATATAGGGTCTCCACTCCCTAGTCGCTTTTCCAACATAGGGTCTCCACTCCCTAGTTGATTACTTTAGACATAGGATCTCCACTCCCTAGTTGCTTTTCCAACATAGGGTCTCCACTCCCTAGTTGATGTTATTTTATACATAGGGTCTCCACTCCCTAGTCGCCTTTCCAACATAGGGTCTCTATTCCCTAGTTGAGGTTATTTTAGACATAGGGTTTCCACTCCTTGGTCTCCTTTCCAACATATAGGGTCTCCACTCCCTAGTTGATTTTTATTTTAGACATAACATCTCCACTCCCTAATCTTCTTTTCCAACATAGGGTCTCCACTCCCTAGTTGATTTTATTTTAGACATAGGGTCTTCACTCCCTAGTCTCCTTTCCAACATAGAGTATTCACTCCCTAGTTGATTTGATCTTAAATGCAGGGTACACCACTCCCTGATATATTTTCCAATATAGGGTATCCCATTCCCTGACTACATTTTTCCAACATAAGGTACACCAATCCTTAGTTGAGACATACTTTTGACAATAAAGGAACACCATCCAAAAATACAAATATGACTTTTTTGGGGTACACCACTCCCGACCTTTTATTGCTTTCAATAAAGAAGTAGATTAGAATTTTGTTACAATAACTCACGAAATTTTTCCAGTGCAAACTGGGGCAGAAAAATTTCGTTCGTTTATTTGTTTTGGTATCTGAGTAGGTTTATATCGAGGCACAGGGTTCGAGATGACCAAAAGAAGAAGTCTCAATTCAGAATAAAAGAAAAGAAAAAATAAGTGAATCCAAAATGCAAAAGCAGTGGAAAAGATGTGGAATGCTCAAGACATAACTGAAGCCACGAGCATTGGAGTGCCGTTTTGATTAGAAGTAACTATAGAACAATGAACTGGAAACCACAGCTAGTGAGCATCAAGGTTTAGATCAGAGTCTGCATGAAGAACCAGTTAAGACTCAAGATCAAATTGTAGAAGACTTATAGATAGGAATCTTGTAACTCATAACCGATATGCTTGTTTAGTTTCTTTTTTATTTTGATATAATAGCAGGACAGCGGACCGGAGTCTCGACAGAACCTCACCTGACTCCTCAACTTATCATTCCACTATTCTCCTTGAACTACACGCGACCTGATTCCCCTATAACTTGGGATATGTAGGCTGTCCAAAACCAGGACTCGGTTGCACTCTATCTTTTATTTCTTTTCCTTTTGAATAATGGTTTGGTCAAAATTTAGTCACATGGATCTCCTAGTCTTTGCCTGAAAACTCTTCATGTTTTCAAGCAAAGAGGGGCAGCTGTGAGCACCTAATTTGTTTTACTATATTTAAAGATTTATCACCTTCTACTATGTAAATATTTTCAGAAATTTAATATATATATTTTTTAGCCTTGTTATATTTTTTAGGGTAAAAATTAATAATAATTTAAAAGGTCAATTATTACTATTAGTATTATTTCTATTTTTATTTTTATCTTTATTTTAAATAAAATGAATTAAAAAAACCGGAAAAAATAAAAATTAATTAATTAATTTTTAAAAAAAATTTCAGATGGGAATTGAAAAAATAGTAAAAGTTGAAATATAAAATTAAAAAGTAAAAGTATAAGTAGGTAGAAATTATTTAACAAAAAAGGTAAAAGAAAGAGGAAAATTAAAAAAATAAAAGTAAAAGAATGTGAAAATTTAAAAAATTAAAAAGTAAAATAAAGTTGGAATTAAAAAATAAAAGTAAGGGTATCTGAATTTTTTTTAATAAACTTAAAAGTAAGTGGAAATTAAAAAAAAAAGTAAAATAAGTGGGAAATAAAAAAAGAAAAGTAAAACAAGTGGGATTTTAAATATATTAAAAGTAAAAAAAGTGAGAAATTTAAACATTAAAGTAAAGGAAAGTGGGAAATTATTTATTTTTTAAAAATAAGAAAATTGGGAAGTGGAAATTCTTTTTAATTAAAATAAATAAATAAATAAATTAAAAATCTGAAAATTCCGAATATATTTCTTTAAATAGAAGAGAAATGCGAGGAAAAAAAAGGGGGAGAGAAGAAGGAAAAAAAAGAGGGAGGAAGGAATTGAGAGAAATTTATTTTCTTCTTCTAGGATAAGGAAATTTCTACTCGTGTCATTCTTTCTTCGTCTTTCTTTCGCAAAATCCAGCAAAATTACCCCCCGCTCCCCCCCTCCCTAAACAAAGCTTTAAACCCAGCAAAAACAAGACACTAAATCACCGATTTTGAACGGTCGATAAGGGGTGCAAGTCGCAATTTTTTGTTCAAGGTTTCGTGGCTGGTGAAAGCTCTAGTCAACACTTGTCGAATTGTTTAGCGCTCTTGTAATTTCAACTCTGTTAATTTATATCAAAGGTCCGTTATTTTCCTTTCTTCACTGATTATAATTGTCCATTTACCTTGTTGTCTATTGGTGTGATTATTGGGTAGCCTGAAGTAGTAGTTCACTCTATTGATATTTGGATCATTTGAATCTGATTGTTCCCTGTTCATATGTTTATTGGACCATGATGTTAATTTTAGAGTTGCAAAATTTTGTTTTGAGTTGATTTAACCGGATAAATGGTCTATTAAATCACTGTAATTTGGCTTGTTTACTAATTTTATTCATGAGATTGTGGTGTCATTAGTTTTGTTTAAGAAATGTACAAAATATGGATTATTGGGTTGGATAATTTGCTTGGGCCACGATTTGTTTCTAAGGAAATTGATTTTTGGGGTGTTGGAGAAGAAAAGATATTGGGATAAAAGATTTAGTCTCATCAGGCCCAAAGTAATAAATAACATAGCTGACCATCTTTCTCTAAACTCGCCCACTTTTCTATAAATAATAAATCCAATTCTTCCATAAATAATTCCATACATCAAGACCTTACAATAATCTCAAAATTAGTAATTGAATAATATTCGAACATCGTAGCTTGCTTTAGGCACGATAATAATAAATCATCATGATTGTGGATACGGTTTCCGTGGCATGGTCACGATACGTAATCTCCAATTCGGGTGTGCATTTCACGTGACTCGACCACAACTTCAAACAATAATAAATAAAATTAAATATGTTGTATATTGCGGGTGCGTTCACGTGACGCGATTTGCGATGTGTATAAACAACGAGTGTACGACAACGTAACTCGTCTCATATTAGTTTCATAAATAATTAAAAGCGGTTAAAAGAAAAAAAAATACACAATAGGTTTTAAGCATGTAATAAATCACATAATTAGGCTAATTATTAATAGTTGAGCGACTGTGCTAAAACCACGGAACTCGGTAGTGCCTCACACCTTCTCTCGGGTTAACAGAATTCATTATCCGGTCTTCTGTGTTCGCAGACCATAAATAAGAGTCAATTTTCTTCGATTTGGGATTCTAAAATAAATCGGTGACTTGGGACACCATAAATTATTCCAAGTGGCGATTCTGAATAAATAAATAATCTCATTTCGAATAATGTCATTTAAATTAGAAAAACTTTCTATCCCCTATCCCCTCGGGAAAAAGGAGTTGTGACACTTGCAAATTAAAATTTACATTTAACAACAACTAAAGTAACGAAAAAAGAGTAACTTCAAAGTTTAATTATTAAATATAAATCCATAACTTCAAAGATTTCGCATTGCCTTAGTAAGTTTTTCATAATCAATATAAACGTTTTGGCTATCTTCTGGAATGTTAAATTCAGATGGGTGACCATGTGTTAATATATCTCCAAGTTCCTCGTCTTCTGATTTATCAACATCTTCACGTCCCTGATTTATTTGTTCCGATCTAATCCAATCTCTGAAACATACTAAGACTTCCAAAGCATTGCTTCCCAATGAGTGACGGGTGTCTCCTAGTTATTGTCTTGCTTGACTAAATGCACTCTCTGATGCAACTACTAACAAAAATTAATTATGCAAATAAAATAGTAAATAAGAGAAGGAGTTGGAGGGAGTGCACCGAATTCCGCAGTAAATTGAACACTTGATGATTTTCGCAACTCCAATGTTACCACGAACAAACGTCAATTGTTCAAAGTTCATACTTCAAACTTCAAATAATACGATAAATTAAATTCCAAAAAAAAAAAATGAGAGCCAAATAGTTGATTGCAATTTAGGTGAAGAATGAGAGAATGACAATTGAGAATTTGAGTTTGAGAAATGAGAGATGAGTGAAGAAATGAAGAAAAGGGGGTGTATTTATAGTTTTTCAAAGAGCTAAAATAGTAATTACTAAAACTATTATTTTTTTTAAAAAATGCCCAAAAAGGGCTATTCTTGCAAAATATCCGTTGGGCAACGGTCAAATTGGAAGCTGATCGTTGCCAACGGTCAAATGAATTTAAAAAAAATAAAAAAATTCCATAAAATAGTTGTTGAACCGGTCTGGTTAATCGGTTCAACTGTGATTTTCCTTCACCAGTTTTGACCGGTCCGGTTAACCGATAAGGAAAATGTATATGTCCCAACCCCTTACCCCTTACCCCCTATATATATATATATATTACCTATTATCTATCTATATTATATTAAAAGCACGAAAACCTTTAGCGAAATGTCGTTCGCCTTTTTTACCCTTTTAAAATAAAGTTTACATTAGACAAAATAGTCAATTGACATGAAATCAACTAAAATTTTGGTTATCAAATATTTTTTTATTTGAATCATTTAAAATGTCCTAATATATTTAGAACTTTTGAAGTTTACTATAAATATACACCTTTGACTTTTTCTATACCTTTTTACCCAAAAACAAAAACGTATCTAGCTAAACCAATAGTTAGGAATTTGTATTTAATTTTAATTCCTTCAAAATTGCGTAAGAAGGAATACGTATCTGTTATTATTATGAAAAAATATATCTTGAAACATTTGCTACTTATCAAGCAGTAAAAGGAAAAAGAGCCTTTGAAAACTTTCTCTTCCTTTATGATAACTGTAATGATCCGACTTGTCGTTTTAAGAATGTACGCCCTGTTCAGTGACTTAAGATCTCGAACAGCTTCGCAATATGTATTATGACCCGCGGGTGTGGTCGAGTTTGATTTACTGAAGATTCGAAATTAAATTAAAAGAACAATCCTTATTTAGAAGCTTAAATGGAAAGAGTTGACTGGAGAGTTGACTTTTGAGTAAACGACTCCGGAATGGAATTTTGATGATGTCAATAGCTCCGTATGGTGATTTTGGACTTAGGAGCGTGTCCGGAAAATTATTTGGAGATCCGTAGTAGAAGTAAGCTTGAAATGGCGAAAACATTGAATTTTGGGAAGTTTGACCGGGGGTTGACTTTTTGATATCGGGGTCGAAATATTATTCTAAAAATTTGAATAGCTTCGTTATGCCATTTATGACTTGTGTGCAAATTTTGAAGTCATTCCAGATTGATTTGATATGTTTCGGCACAAGATATAGAATTTGAAAGTTCAAAGTTCATAGATTTTGATTTGAGGTGTGATTTGTCGTTTTGATATTGTTGGATATGATTTAAGGCCTCGAGTAGGTCCGTGTGATGTTATGAAACTTGTTGGTATGTTCGGACTGGGTCGCGAGGGCCTCGGGTGAGTTTCGGATGCTTAACGGATCGAATTTGGATTTGGAGGAGGAGCTGAAGCACCTCGGTTGCTGGTATGATCGCACCTGCGCGAAAAAGGGCCGCAGGTGCGAGTCTCGCGGATGCGAGGAATGATTCACAGAAGCGAAAATGCATGGGCTGTTCAGGCACCGCGGGTGCGAAGACCGCTGATGCGAAAACAATCATCGCGGGTGCGAAGATCGCAGGTGCGAAGAAATCACCGCGGATGCGAAGACCTCAGGTGCGAAGAAATCACCGCATATGCGAAGACCGCAGGTGCGAAGAAACCACCGCGGATGTTAAGACCGCAGGTGCGAAGAAATCACCGCGGATGCGAAAATCCTGGACAAAATGTTAAAAATAGAGGGGGTTCCGAGTTTTTGCCATTTTTGGACCTTCAAGCACGGTTTTTGGGACGATTTTGAGAGAGAATTCAAGGAAAACTTGAGGTAAGTCACTTGTGATCATTTCTACTCCATAATATTGAATTATCATCGACTAATCCGACTAGATTA